>JAQBSW010014203.1:0-12113 GCA_029291075.1 Eudiplozoon nipponicum
TAAATTAATAATGTTTAACTCTGGTAGATGTGGGAGTTGTAAGATACGTCTATAAGATCACCCACTCACTTGCCGCTTCAAGCTAAAGATCTGGACATGCTTGATCATCATCATCATTTACAGCCACACAAAAGTCAAGTGACTAATGTTTCACTGCCATATAACCATAAGGAGTGAAAAAAAGTGAATTTAGATAAATTATTATTGAGATTACCGGGAGAGGGAGAGGGGTAGAGAGAGAATGAAAACCTTGCTACTATGAGTAAATTTATCAGGATAACTCACAGAAATGAGGCAAACTAAACCTCTCCACAACACCATTATGGCCAAGTTAGCATTCGGGCAAGGCGACATCAGCAACACAGCTTCCTTGCGGATTTCACCGTATCACGTCATAAACAAACCGAACCTCGCAGCTAACTTTGCCCTACTAAGAAAAGAAAGTTACGAAGATGATTCTACTATACATCTGCAACAAGATCGCCACTGAGCTCGATTCGCTGCCATATCGCTAAGGGTTTCTAACCAAGAACTGTGATGTGCACGAGGACCCCATCCCGGCAGACGAGTGGATCCTATACTACCCAATTTGGATGTAAGTGACTTTAATTGTTTCTGCCATGTCAAAATCTGCCCACCTTGTTTCTTACGCCAATTTGGTGCTGGATGAGAGAACAGAGCTCTATTGGGCAATCGGAATGAGGGCATACGCAAAACGTGACCGAGCCAACGAAGTTGATGGAGCCTTATTTGTTTTTCTAAAGACGAGCACTTACTGTCAGATCCAAAAATACGTCTACGGATGTCAACGTTAGTTATTCGTTGTTGGTAACCGACATGTGCTATACTTCTCATGCACATTCGTTTCGTGCATGAGATTATACTTTCCGTTTATGCTGCCTTTGGTTTATCCTTCTGGTCACAACTGAACTAATTTGTTACTAGGTTCGCAAAACCTAATACATACTTGCATATATATTAGTTCTTCGCAACAAACAGTATTTAACTGTAATATGTGCTATACTTCTCAAACAACGATGATCGAATGCCTGTAAGCGTCTCAGATCATCAACTCTAAGAGGCCAAGTTTCACTAGCGTATAGTAAGACTGCGCGTACAGATGCATTGTAAACACGACCTTTAAGGCAAAGTGAAATATTCGCGTTTCTCCATAAATGACGAAGGTTCGAGAAAGCTACTCTAGCTTTCGCGATCCGTATTCTCACCTCGTCGGACATATTGCCTACGTTATTGATAGAGCTCCCAAGATATGTAAACCTGTCGACTATGTCAAGATCTTCATTCTGCAGTCGCAACGTTGGAGTGAGTGGTGGGTGATCCTGTAACAGTATCTTACATTTAGAGGGTGCGAATTTCCTACCGAAAGACGGAACAACGTCTGTTAATCTATTCAAGGTGGTCTGGGCAGCATGCTGGTTGTAAAGTTATGCGTTAATTTGTTGTAAACCTTAACGCGACCAGAAGTATTTGTGTAGAGAGCTCGTATAATATTAACAAATTTAGTGGGCACACCGCTTTTGGACAAGATATGGAATAAAACATTGCGATCCACCGAATCAAATGCACCCTTGAAGTCTAGAAAGACGACTATTGTGGGACGGTGATATAAATGTCTCTGTTCGAGAACTTGCCTTAACGTAAAAATATTATCTATACAACCTCGTCCTGCGCGGAATCCGGCCTGTTCTTCTCTTGTTTGTGATTCACGTGAAGCGCTAAGACGACGTAGGATAATCGAAGCAAATAACCTTGATACGACCGGAGTCAAATTTATACCACGATGGTTATCGCACGAATTACGATTGCCTTTTTTGAAGATGGGAATGATGGTCGACTCATTCCAGTCAAGTGGTACGGTTTCCTCATTCCATATAGTATGAAAAAGTTTGGTCAACGCTCCTGAAATTATATCGCCACCATCCTTAAACAATCCCGGTAGCAGATCATCGGGGCCGGCGGCTTTGCGGCTTTTAATGTTCGCACATTAAATGCGCCTACGTTAAAACCTAACTTAGGTTTAATGAATGATCGTCTACTAGAACCATTTTCGATATTTGGCAACCTAGTATTGGGCTCAGTGTTATGATCTAAACCAACCATATTTATAGTATCTAAAAGAGTGTTATTGTAAGATTGAGAAGAGGAAGGGGAAGGAAAGGACGCAGAATCGAATATAGAATTGGAGTTGCCTGCAGTAGTCTGCCAACCAAAGCTGATGAGCACTATCTGCCCAGATGCCAGTGGCCAGAGTTTCCTTCAGCAGCCGAAACTTGCCCCTCACGTCTGGAACGCTTGCTCTCATTCCGTCACTACACATTTAACAAAAAGTTACAGTGCAGTTAGACCAAACTCGAGGCTTCACATGAAACGGGATGATGGCTGTCCCTTTAAGGCCCGGCAAGGTTCATGTTACCAATCCCGGGTCGACTAGCTTGAGCCCGCCGGTCGTCAAGCCGGAATTTCTATGGCTACGGGCCTACATGCTTGATAGGCTTGCTTTATAAATAACTTATGAGTAACGAGATAAATATGCCAATCACAACAGCTAGAAAAGCCTTCTCCAATCTTCGCGATTTATTATGAAGCATTAGTGTAACAATCAATCTGTGTACAATGCATGTAACCAATAACAAATTACCAACGCTGCCAACCATAGATGTCTTTTTGGATAGGCCAACAAGTGATCCTCGTTAGATAAACAAATAAAGCTCCACCAACTATTCTGGTTTGGTCAAGTTTTACGAATGCATTCGTTTCTATTGCCCACAAGACCATGATTCTATCAGCGAGCGCCAGATTTGCGTAAGCAACAATGTGGACAAATATTGAAATTGTGGAAACAACAAAAGCCAACAACGATCCAACTGGGTAGAATAGCACCAGTTTGTCTATCTGGATAGTAGTAATAGTAATAAAGATATTTCTGAATTTTTAGCAGTTAGCTGTCGTTCAATAAGGATGGATCATTAATGCCATGTTGTCGATCTGAGCTCACAGACACATAATTGGCGGAGGTCAACTTGCTGACATCGATACGCTAACGATTCTGTTAAGCCAATGGAAACAAATAATAACTCCAGATAGCTTTAAGCTACGCTAAGAAAGTATCCTTTCAATATGATCTGAAGCTAAACGCCTCGAGAACTAGTGTTATAGTCTATTTTAATCAGAGCTCTTAAACCGTACTAAATGGCGTCAAGTCGATAGTCTGAGGAATTCGTCTACCTACGACTCGTGTTGAAATTAGACAGAACAGCTTCAGCGCAGATTTTCGAACATATAATTAAGCCCATCTGGAATCGCTTGTCTATTCACTCAGATCCAATTTTAAGGATTACAAGTCAAGTATATACAAATGCATATTACTTTAATTTGATTTTGCCATATAATGGGGTGAAGTTTGAATATATTTGCAGAGGAAATGGTTTTAATTTAACACGCATACAAGTATAATTGATAAACAAAATAGGTTAAACAGGGCCGACGCGGTAAGACTAGAACTGACATTTAATCTTGCTTTAAACGAAATTTGCCAACTTACGCTAAACCACAACTCCGTGTTATTTTTTAAAAAATCGTACAACAGAAAACTACAGTCACTCGCACGTGCTATTGCGTTCCAATCATCGGGGATCATCAGGGTACATCAGAAAAATAACTAAAAAGGGCTAAATGACAATGCATACGCAAGATATGGAAAATCCTATATACTACTCCGATCCACGTAATCTCGCATACACATTGTACTTGAGTGAAAATATCGACAACACAGTATCTAAACAAACAAAAATTCAACATGGTTGATACTTTCGCGACATTTGTATAGGTAATGCAATAATATAATCATTGATAAGCCGAATGGTTGAACAAATTGATTAAACCACATTTTAAACCTTTTAATAAACACCAATCACACGTTATGCTACCAATCGCACAACTTAGCAAAACCAACTTTAGTTGCGCGTATTGAGGCATACCTAACTTTCCATACTTCATATATGCATTGCGATCTAATCCTCGTTAGTCCGCCGTAGTGCTCGTATGATGGCCATAGTTCGAAACATCTAACCTGTTTCATCTTTGATGTTTATTTTTAACAAGCGTGTTAAGATTCACTTACCTGCTATGTCATGCTGCAATATCTCTTGAAAAATGGGAAAAAGTGCCGCTTCAAAGTGAGCCACATTGGCTGCCATAGGTTGACATGTGATACGAATGCAGGTAGCAAGCGTCTCAAACAGAAAGTGATTGAAATCTGGCTTCGACGGATTCTAGTTAAAGAATGAAACAGAAAAGCGAAGACAAAACAAATTTATATATTTGTGCATCATACCTATTACCATAAATATGTAAGTAAAACAGCTGCACGAAAAATTACAAAATGTAAAAAAAACCGAGCACGCAGAATTCAAAATCTGAATAAATACACAACAAAGACAATAAAATACATACACAATGCATGTATACATAAATACATACTTACTTACTTACATACGTACATACAAGCATTCGACCACCGTTGTCTGAAAAGCATGGCACATTTAGGTTACCAACAATGAACAACGAACGCTTACAACCGTAGACGTGGTTTTGGACCAGCCAACAAGTGCTCCGCGTTAGAAAACTAAACAAGGCTCGATCAACTGCACTGGCGCGGTCACGTTTTGCACATGCCCTAAATTCGCTCCCCCTGTGCCAGCCTAGCCTAAGAAACAAGATAGACAGATTTTGACTTTATTTCCCAATAAGGACGAAGCCTGTCTACTGAATGAATTACCTTTTCTAAATTCTATAGTGCTTAGTTTAAACTGACAAACGTATGTAATTAATGAGTCAGGTATGTATATCAGGATATCAAACATGATAAATGTAAATGTTATCACCAGCCGTGCAACCAATGTTCGGTTAATTATAGCAATGTGCAATTCAATAACACTTCCTCATGTAGCGTGAAGTCTGTTCTAAACCGACAGGTAGGAAACAGATCTAAAGAGAGGCCATGTAGGCTCCACCTATAAGAAAGGCTAACCAAGAAACATTAGTTAGTATATAGATAAAAATTGCGTATATTGTGCAGCGGGGTGGCTCAGTGATTAGAACAGATTCCGAAGCAGACGTGCCTCGGTTCAAGCCCTGTCCGCGACAAACTCAGGACAATCCATGATGCGTTCCCAATAAGGAAGAAGCCAGTCTACTTAAAGATTTGTCCTTTCTAAATTATACAATGCTTAAATTATACTGACAAATATACATAACACTATAGAACAATCATTGTTTACGCGTGTGACGGTAAAGTCTTTAAACCACGTTTGCCAGATTGAAGTAAAAAATGTATATACATTAATGGATCAGTTGTTTATATCAAGATCGCAACTTTGATTAAAGTAATGAGACAAGCAGTTTGACAGGATGGGGCCCACGAGCGTATCATAGTTCTTGGTTGGAAATCCTGCGCCTAATGGCGTCGAGTCGAGCTCGGTGGCGATCTTGTTGCACATTTCTAGTAGAATCATTTTCGTAGCTGTCTTTTCTTAGTCGAGCAGGGTTAGCAGGGAGGCTTCGACGTGGAAGAACGAAAACTACAAGGAAGTATTATTTCCTATTTTTCCTAGCCTTAAAGCTGACTTAGCCAAAATGGTATTGTGCAGAGGTTTAGTTCGCCTCACTTTTGTTTGCTATCCAGGTAAATATGCTCGTAGTAATTTGATCCCCTTCATAAAGCACTCGCCACCATAATCTGAGTGACAAATTAGTAGGTTACACTATTATCACTTTTTATAGTTTTCTTTTTTATTATTCTTCTCATTGTTATATGGTAAAATGTAGTTATTAACGAATTTTGTATATCTGTGCATGATGATGATGATGCATACTTGCATACGAACATGCATACATACATACACAAATAATCATCATCATGCACAGCCATACAGAAGCCAAAATTGACTAATGCTTCACTGTCATATAACCATAAGAAGCGAACATTGTAATTCGTATTCTTCATGGTTACATGTGGATTATAAAGAACACTAGGTCGCCCATGAGGATGGTGTGTGTTCGAAGTTTTCCTTCTCCAAGATAGTGTACCAACCAAGGCCATATGCCAGTGGCCAAAGTTTCCTTCAGCAGCCGAAACTTGTCCTTCGCGTCTGGCACGCTTGCTGTCATTCCGTCAATCACATTTAACAATAAAAGTTACTGCTCAATTAGACCAAACTCGAGGCTTCACATGAAACGGGACGATGGTTGTGTCCCTTTAGACCCGGGAAGGTTGACACTATCATTCTTTGGCTGACTAGCTTGTGCCCACCGGAATTTCTATGGTTACGGGCCACATAACATTTGTAACTGCCGTTGAAATATTTTCGATACCAATATATTAGATTTAATTTAACCCATATAGCTAAGGGAATACGATTAAACTACTCGATACCCTGCAAATCCAATATATTACACGCTTAAGCGATTTGTTCGTCAATTAACTTAAAATTGACCGTGTCTGTCGGTTATATATCTTTTCAAATTCCCCTAACATTCCTAAATATAGAAGAGGACAAGAACCATATTGTATGAAACATTTGGAGTCGTAAATCTTCGAAATAATTAATTAACCTAAATAAAGATCACGTTCGCTTCGTTATTCGCTGAAAGTTGCACAAAGTTTACATACACAAATACATACATACATACATACAAATACACAAACACGCATCGGAAAATAATCATACTAATCACAGAGATTCAGATGAGTCATTCAGAGATCTACAAAAAGATCATTAAAGAGCTCGATTTGATGCAACAGCACACAGGTTTTCTAACAAAGAACTACGATGAACACATGATAGACGAATGAGTCCTATATTACCAAATTTATGTCTGTATAACTTAAGATGTTTCCGCCGTGTCAAAACCTGTCCACTTTGCTTAATACGCTCATTTATCGCTGGCTGAAAGAATAAATCTCCACTTAGCAATCAAATTGAAGGCATACGTCGAATGAGACAGAGCCAGCGCGTTGATGCATTCTTAAATGTTTGCCTAACGAAAAGCACTTATACGATCCCAAAATACGTCTGCATATGTCAGCGTTGCTTTTCCGTTGTTAGTGACATATATAGGCTGTGATTCTCAAACAACGGTAGTCCAATGTCAGTAAGCGCCTAGTCTTCGACGAGCGTATAAAGAAAGTGCACGTACAGATACGTTGTACGCAAGGTGAGATAATCGTGTTTATCCATAAATGGTGAAGGTTGTAAGAAGTTACTCTAGCTTTCGAGATTCTCATTCTCACTTCGCCACTCACATTGCCTGAGTTATTGATACAGCTACCAAGATATGTAAACCTGTCAATTACCTCCATATCTTCATTTGAAACCGCAGAGTTTATGTGAGAGGAGGTTGACCTTGTAGAAACACGTTACATATTGAAGGACGGAGTAACAGCCAAACAACCTACGGTTGCCTGAGCAGAATCTCGGTTGTCGAATAATGGTACAAAATAATCTGCGTAGTCAAGAACGAATAATCTATACTCAAAGACAACATCGACAACTGCATCTTGGTCTATGGAAGGGAATAGGTCATAATGCATCTAGCACAAAATTAGGTAAAATAATTAAAGTGCACATCCTTGACGTACGCCACGGCAAGTATTAAAGTTGTGCGAAAATATGTTGCAGACTCTAGTGAGTGAGTAGACAGCATGTATTATATTTACAAATTTAGTGGACATATAAAATTTGGGCATAAAATTAAAGAGAGCCTGTGTATTCAATAATTCAAATGCATCCTTGATGTCTAGAAAGACGGCTATATGGGGACGACGATATACTTGCATACACACATAAATCAAGCATACTTAAATACACACAAATATACACATACCCAAAGCAGCAGCATCATTAATACAAACAGAAATTAAGCAGAATAACAAATGATGCTTCAGTAGCGCCATAAAACGAGACAAGAAATAATATTAATCACCATTATCTGTAAACGAGAAATGAGTGACACGGAAGGGGATTTAGAATATCTACAGCTAGAGACCATCCTAGACCACACCCAGAAACGAGGCCACCAAAATCCACAGAAACCACTATTTTGTCAATGCAAACAATTTAATCTGTTAATTAAACAATCATTGACTACACAGCTGGTGGTAACAATTCTTTAAATCAAGTTAGCGAGCTTGAAGTAAACATCAATCCCGTTGTATTTAACCAGTCGTTGAAAAATATAGCAGAACTACCGTCAGTCACACGTACTGACGCGATTCGACCTTCCATGTTTATCATCAGAGTACGACGGCAAACTGACTAGCGAGGATAAAATCAATAAATATATATAGTGAATTCACATGTATGCATTGTGGCTTAATCCACGCTAGTCATTTTTCCGTCGTACACTGACGATGATCGCATCAGTACGTGTGACTGGTTAAATAAAATGGGATTGATGTTTACTTCAAGCTCGCAAACTTAATTTAAAGAAAATTAAATTTACATTTTATTTGTTAGATAAATACTTAATTTATAAAGTACTATTATTATAATTGTAATAGTGCAGCTATAACATACGGATGGTAAAATTTGATTAAAGCTAGGAGTTTCAACGGCTGTTTTATTTATAAGTTACATAAGTAATCAATTAAAATATGACGTGATACAAGTATGGAGTTGAAGCACCTAGGAAACAGCATGATATGCATGTTATAGGTCAATTTTAAATTAGCCGATATGAATTTAGCTTTCAAGTAATGAGATATCTTCGCATTAGCCAACTAGTCCAAGTATTGTAGGACGTGCTCCATATTAACGAGCATAGTTAACTCGTTATAAATATACGCTCTATTTGATGAAACAGAAAAATTGAAGGAAATTAAAGTACACAACAGCTGCCGGACTATAAGGACGAACCTGCTAAAGCATGATGCCGACCACGCCTGGGAAACACTCGGTGATGCTGCATCGACAGCGAGAGAATTACTCTGTCTCCTTGAGATTATCACTTCATATGGGAATACTGATAACCCATTCTGGTTTCGGGTTTGTCAGTGCAATCGTTGCTTAATGCGTACAAGTAACAAAACCGTTTTGGTCAGAATTTGATGCACAAGGCTGGGAATTTAATAGTCAGCTCATGAAGAGTTAATAGGTCCAGGGTGCGAGACCAATGAAAAATGCCTTCAGAAGCACGTTGGTCATGGAAGTCTTTTGAGTAAACAAACAAGCAGCACAACCATGGAGTTGGGCGTCCCATGTACTCGGAGGAATGACTACCAAATCGCACATCAGAAATGCATTCGAAGTCACTAGAGGAATATCAAATACCTGTAGAAGCACATTACTAAGTGACACTACAGATTATAATTTTTGTAAATGAGGTCCTACAGCAACAAGGATGGCAACACAATTATTTGAAGCGAATGCAAAATCATGCGCTAGACCAAACTGGTCACTACGGCGTATTAGTATTCTTTGTTGAGAAGGCGAAAGGCGCATTAGCATAGTTAGACAGTCTCACGATCTTTGTTTAATAAATGAAAACCATTCGATCTGCATTTTGCTTGTAAAGTATATATCTTTGTATTAGCCAATCAGAATAAGAAGAATAGGACGTGGCATATTTAAAGACATTGACTTGTTTTAATTTTGCATTACGGGCAAATAGGACTAGACGGATAAAGCCAAGTGAGCACAAACGTAATGTACTCCAATGAACACATGCGATTCGTGATACTTGCGATTCAACAATAGGAGCCGATACCACACCCTATACTCACTACATATTTGGTCAAGAAATGTGGGACAGTTGGACAATAGTCTCCTATACGAAAGCATATTCAAGCATTAATGAAGTTAACTTCATATGGTCTTGGACAATGCGACTTAAAAGCCAATTCACTATATAAAATATACATACCGGGCCTGTAAATGGAATTCCCAAAATCAATCATTGCAAAACGCCCATCCTGTCGCTTTAAATATATAAATACTCTCTCTCACACACACACATACTATATATATATATATATATATATATATATATATATATATATAATTAGGATGAAAAAACACATTACTCTAACTGATGAGTACGAGTAAGCACTAGAAAACAAAATTTATTCCGGGTGGCTTCGTGCGTCTTATCAGAAAAGTTGAAATATCTGAAATCAACACCCACAAGGTTTGGTTTAAAGCGAATATTATAAAAAAATAGAAATTTAGTGTAAAATCGATAATTATTTCTAACGCGCGGTTAGGTAACGATACTAAGAATCAAATGGCGCGGGTTCGAATAACGGCTTTGGCCATTCTGAAATCTACTGAGTGCTAAATAAAGACAGAACCAGTCTCGTGCATGAACTGCATTTACGAGACCTCTTGCAATGTTACATTTAAACAAATTTACTGAATTTGATCGTATTCTGTCACGTCTATATTCTAGTGCCAGATTCTGGATGGCCAATTAGAATTGTAGGTCAAGAGTGATATCCAAAATGATCAACACCAAGAAAAAACATGATAGTATATACTGTAGCATAGGGGATGAGCTGGATGTCAATGAATCAAAAATTTCCGAGTGAGCCGCAGTAAAACTAGCAACTACACAAGAAAGCCAAATATGAGCAATTCACATTTATATACATCCAGGGTTTTTAATTAATTAACAGGGTGACAATAGAATTACTTTCTTGCTTGCCATTTATTACGGGTTGATTTTTAAGTGCATATGCCTGTGTGTAAGGGCCACTCTTATTGTATGGCAGAGTGATGTTAGAAATATGGTCATTCTTGTATATATATTTTTTCTTCACACCCTGTCGATATAATACATAACTTTTAATCAAGGTTGCGATCTTGATATAAACAACTGATGCATTATATACATAAAATTGTTAGTATAAACTAAACACTGTATAATGCCGAAAAGGCAATTCACCCAGTAGAACGGTTTCTTCTTGAGAACTCATCGCATACTGTCCAAAATTTGACGTGGAAAGGAGCTCGAACCCGGGCAAGTCTGCGTCGGAAACTAGCCCTCTAAATTTTGAGCCACCCTGCCGCACACTAATCACAATTTCTTGATTAGTTTATCCCTTGGGTGGAGCCTAAAGTTCTAACTAACCATCCCCAATCCGTAATTATAGAACATTTTATTTGAAGTTATATAATTAAAAAATATTGTTTTCGCGGGTGGTGATAACAATTACAATCAAGGAAGGTTGTAATCTTAATATAAACACCGGACGCATTTGGGAAAACATTTGTCAGTATTAACTAAGCAATTCATCCAGTATTCCGACTTCGTTCTTATTAGGAACTATAACAAACTTTTATCTGGATATATGTGAGTATACCGTACATTATGTGATGTTAGTAGCATTATTGCCATTGTATATTATTCTCATTATATTTTGAAATTCAACTATTTCACATTAAATTAAAAGGAGAAATTTCTACTTACATCGTTAATTTTAAATTAAGAAAGGAATCTAGTTGGTTGATCCACCACATTGGAAGCATCACGAAATTTTAACTTGATTTTAGCAATATTTTTTACTTACTCTTGCAACCATTGTGAGACGCTCCACTAATTTCGACATGATTACATCCATGGATGCAAGACTTAACCCGCGAAGGCAAAGAAGAGTTCGCAGCAAACCTGAAAAAAATAAAAAATATTTACGAGCTTGACGATATATTAGCCAATACACCGTAAATATACTTAATGTAAAAATCAATTCTACGCAATAAGTGTAAAATAGCAATGTAATATAAGACAATGCATTTTGCATGTCGTAATTTGAACAGATCATCTCTCCTGTACGCTTCAAATAAGGAATTGTGCGCGGTTCTAGTTTCAAAAGAAAACTGCATGTAAATATGTGCCCGATTGTTGAGCCTTGTAAACCATTGTTCTTCTTCCATATATAGACATTCGTAAAATACATACATAAACGCATACATAGATACAAGAATGCATGCATACATACATAAGCTCATGCATACATTCATACAAACATACATACATACATACATACATACATACATAATCATACATACATACATACATACATACATACATACACA
>JAQBSW010014204.1:0-12112 GCA_029291075.1 Eudiplozoon nipponicum
ATATATAATCACTTTATAAGACAATTTATTATTTATATCTTATTGTCGCTGTTGTAGATACAAACAAATCTCCTTCAAGATATTGCGAAATGTTAATTCTATTATCTTTATTATTTCACAATTTACTTGATATATAAATTGGGAGTCACCTGCACATACATTATATCGCTTATTTTAATTTAAATATCTGCTGAGTCATTTGGAATATATGCACGTATTTGTACGAATTGTTTATGTTTTCTTAATGTGTAAATTTAATTTTACATGTAAATAAAAACTGACTTAAATCCAATTCAAATAGGCGATGTCTGTAAATATGTGCACGCATCAGAAAAAATGTGGAGAATAGTCTTTATAATTTAAACCTTCAACATCATTGTGCATAGTTAAATGTCTTCAAATTACCGAGGACGCATAAAATCAATAAAATTATTCTTTTTATTTAAGCGTTTTATTAGAATGGTAAGATAAAATGAAATTGCAGTCTACGTAAGTTTGTCTTTCGCTTTTTAAAATTGCTTTAGTGATATTTATGATTCTCTCAGATAAAAGTTTTTTTCAAGATCTTTCGCTACAAAGTAAAATATATGAATTTGAGACATTTATATCTGATTCTTTTGGAATTTAAGCTTTAATGCACATGAATTTATGCCTTCCCTGCATTCTGACTTTGTTTTATACTTTAGTTATATTTATTGGGCACGCACCACACAATACGCAACTGCATAATTATTAAATTCCCACTACAAACAATATTTAATTGTTATATTTTAAATTGGATGGTGTCATGATTACCGCGAAAAGTGATAACTGATATCAAGCAAAACCAGAATGTATGGAATTGCTGGAGTAACAGGTGTTCAGAATTATATATAAATCTCAATTTTTGAAATATATCATAACTTAAAATCACGTGTGTTTGTATCTGGCAACGACTCGACAACCATAGTGTTGCTTTCAGGTACCTCCTCAACAGCCATGGTGTTGGTATCACTTACAGACATATATATTATATATATAGTGAGTTGGCTTTGAATACGCATTTTGGAAGACTTTATATGTAGTGAGCTCCACTACTGCAGGTTTACAAATTCGTATGAGAGATTGTTCCGTTCAGTTGCCCCACATTCCTAAATCAAATATTAAATGTGTATAGGACATAATACCGGCTCTTACTGAAGAATCGCTAGTAAACACAAAACAAATGTGCATATGAGATCGTACTTTCCGTTCATGCTGACTTCGGTTTATCTTTCTGGTTATATTTTAAATAATCTTTTACTAAGTGAGCAACATCTAACATAAAAATGCATACATGTTTGTTCTCCGCATCAAGCAATATATAAATTCAAACTAAGCCTGATTAATTATATTCCAGTTATTCAAAGGCATTTTATTAAAGTCACATAAAAGATGTACTCTACTTAGTTGCAAAATTTTGCATTATTAAAAGGATTCCACTTAAACCCGAAGTTATTGGCATTCATCCCAGATTGAAGGTTGCTCTGCAAACTACGACAACCACAGAAAAATCTTACAGACACAAACACTTTCAAAGCAAATGAACCATAAAAACCGTCCACCGAATCAAAGTGACCTCAAATAAATTTCAATATTGCTACCGAAAATTCAGCTAAATAACAGCGAGCTTCCAGAATATCCAACAGTCGCCAATGACTTCAAAGTCCTCCTATTAGCATCTGCACAATCCGGGTAATTTACACATGATGGTAAGTTTTCCGACAAGTCAATGCTTTAGCAATATGAAGTACTATTTTATCTCTTCTTTCATGGGCATTCATGCCCCATTATGGGCAAAAAAATTCGGAAAGTGTAATTGTAAATTCTAGAAGACTTCTTCAGACAAACGCTGGAATGTCTAACTGATATTTTTCGTTCTTTCGAAGAAATCTACGCTATCCCTCTCCTTGAAATCTGACTGCAGTAAGTGTAACAGTACCTTCCTCTATTGGAAACTGAAAATATGCTTTCTAGGAATCTAAAATTAATTAGTCATCAATTCTCATTATGTCTAGGAGCAGAGTGCTCTTGTTAGAGAGAGAATAAGTGTCACCCTTAATCACTGAGTCAAATAGACGATAGCACCAACAAACTCGGAATCGTCCTTGTTCAGGTTTGGGAACCACCACTATCGAGGATGCAAAGTATGAATTTAACTACGTACATATTGTCTCTACGCGCAATTGTGATTTGTTGCTTGTTTTTTGCAAACGTTGGGCTTTGGGTGAACAAGGCAACGAAACCATCAACACTATTTACTGCTCTACGTCTGTCCCCAATCCATTTCGTTTGACACTAAAATTTTGAAACGCTTCAATGTGTTTCTCGATGATATCAGCAAAGTCATTTGCGATTGACGGACAGGGTAGACGAACTGATCCAATCATTGAGGTTCCAGACTTGGAATGCGCTAACGCTACCGCGCCTTTTCTAATGGATTTGGTTTTGAGATCTAATGACAGATTGAAATTGATTAAGAAATACCTCTTAATTATATTGTCCTTCGCGTCGGCTATCAGAAAATTCCATTTAATAGAAGATTTCTGTCCTAAAGTTACAGGCAGTTCTTTCATCTCCTTAAGATCTATCGGACTACCATTGGCTGTCGATAGACTGTAACACGCGGCTCAACGTTACAACACAACGAAGCTCAATTTTGACAAATATAGTTCGCTTTAAGGTTAAATAGTCTAATTCTGATTTTACACAATATTTCTCTTAACTGTGATTTTAGCAAAAATCTCTGTTAGTTTCAAGCAGTTTTAATTTAGATTTCTTGAACTGCAAATTAATTCCGCCAATTATGGGTTTTGTTCAATAATAATAAACACCGCGCGCACGCTGGTAACATGCAGTGGATTATTGTAACAACTCAAAACTTGGATTTAATTACAGTTTTTATTTGACTACTCTTATACCAAGATGGTAACTTGTGCTGACAATATTGATAACTCTCAAAACCTAGCATACAGTGGACTAATTATTTGTGGTGCTTATTATGACTACTTTTACACGATTTTTATCTTTGCTTAATAACATTTTGATTAATAAAACAATGACTTGATGATATGGCCTTCTCACATCACACTTTGGGAAAGGGCCATGGATTAATCATGAACGCCGATCGAAATAACAGCTACCAGATATTAGGCAGGAGGACAATATCGCACTAAATAGACAACTACCTCGCAGAACCTCTTACATTAGCTACATAACCTCCTACATAAATGGTGTCCAGTTTCGTTGAACTCACAGCCAACAAAGAATTAATCAGCATCTAGCCTTTGAGAACATCAAGCACTTCGGATGAATGCCACGCAAGAGTGAATCCAGTAAAGCAGGGAAAACACCAAAGAAAATAAATCCTGAGCCACAAATCACAGCGAAACACCCTCTCGAGATCACAATTCTCGAACACAGCCACACGATGACGGGTGAGGACGATGTAACTCTGACATCTATACTCGACAGTACACACACACAGAAGATGACGTCCAGCTCAGGAAATGCAGGAAGCCCGGTGGCGAGCGCAGCAACAAGCCAGCCAGGAAAGGTTTATTGGCAAGGTATTCAATATAACAGACGAAGGCCTCAATTTTGAGGCAGGAGTTATCCTGTCTTTCGGACGTGGACTTAAACCATCCTGCATCAATACGCGGAACATGTTCACAGCCATGGCAGAACCTGCCACGCGCCGTCAAGCACCGCCTGACACCAGATCGGGAAGATAGGCTTACAGAATTGATGAGCCAGATGTCCCTTGGTAGCCGCACGCCTTCCGAGCTACAAAGAGAAATAGATCAGAAAGCCTCCGAATTCAACCTGCCCAAGGAAATCTTGATCGACTATTCATTCAGAAGCTTCCCACGGCACTCCAAGGGATGGCCACGTTTCTGCGCGAATCCGTTGAAGTGCAAGACGACATACTGGGGCACGTCTAGACAAGTTGTGGAAGAAACACCACTGCATTTCACCTGCCTCAGAGCAAAGTTACATCACCTCACGACTGTCCGAGTCTCAATCCACATCATCATTAGCCCGAACTAATGTCACCAATGAGCGCCTCAGCAACCTTCCTAAGAGCCTCACCGTCAGGCCAGAGTCGGCCTTGGTCGATGCCGTCCACTATAGACGCGACCAGAGCAGGCGTGGCCAGCGTCGACCACTGTCCCGAAACAGCACCAGGAGGTCGATGTCCAGAGGCCGGAGTGGTGCTCGAATCACTGCAGCTATGGCCACTTCACGCGCAATTGCTTCAAAAATGGCTGCACATTCCCGCGCACAGACACGACGTCCATGTGGGTGCGGTCAACTTCGACAACTCAGGATGATCCGCCGATGGAAGGTTCGGAACACTGCTGGGGTCAGCCTCCTCTGTGGCAGTAGAGGCTGATCACCCCCAAGGTTATTGGCCGCCCTAAGTCTGATGGCTCGAAGCAAGATTCTTTTGCGTTAGAGCGCAATCAACCTATTTTCTTTACAGTGACGGCTCCAATTAAATCATGCTTCAAACGCTCAATTGCCAGCAACCAGTCCCATCATCATTCGCCACTATCAATAACCTTCCACTTCCGTGACGCAAGTTCATATTTCTCATAGACACTGGATCAGATGTCAGTTTACCACGCCACAATTATTTCGAATCCACCCACTCAGTCAATACCAGCAGTCTTACTTGCGCAGGTGGCTCCACCATAGCGACCTTTGTGGTACGAGATCACACAATCTCGTTCTCCAACTCAAAAAGATGTTTCAATTGTCCTTTCATCATTGCCAACACGACAGGAAACATCATTGGACATGACTTCCTCGAAAACTTCGACCCTACCATACGTCCAAGGACTCGAGAGATGCGCACTGCCGACAATCAGTTGCTTTCATCAGCGCTAAAACACACAACTCGCGCCGAAACAGTCTCATCTATACAGCTTATTCCTGAAGTTCCTTATGTGCCACAACTAGACGATGTTCTGAAACGTCATGAAGAATATTTCAAACCTATCTCCTTCATGCCCGATCTCAAGAGGAAGCGTGCCATCACAGCCCATCGTATCATCTTATCTAAACCACTTCCTCATCCTCCACGAACACGTCCATTGGCACCACAAAAAAAATAAGGCCGCCGAGCAAGAATTCGCCATGCAATGTCAATAAGGCATCTATACACGATCCAGCTCACTTTATGCGTCGCCTATGGTAGTAGTACCAAAGATTGAACCAGCAACATTCAGGGTGTGCGGGGATTATCGTATTCTCAATTCTTGCATACAGTCTGATTCGTACATCCTGCCAAATCCAGCTGACCTACTCAGATCCGCTATCGGTCATGTTGTGTATTCAAAACTCGACCTAGTGAAAGCCTACAATCAAGTACCGATGGACAAAGACTCCGTATCATATACTGCACTCAGATTCACCGGAGGTGGCACTCACGAATATCATTATATGCCTTTCGGTCTCAAGAATGCCTCGCAAACCTTCCAACGCGTTATGGACGAAATACTAGATGGTCTACCATTTGTAATTCGCTACTTAGGCGACATCCTGGTATTCTACAACTCAATGTCCGAACAAATGCAGCATATTGAGATTCTACTCGCAAGTCTAGCAGACTGTAGCCTCTGTCTTCATGGCAACAAATGTGTCTTTACACAAAAACCAATTTAATTCCTTGGTCATCAAATTTCCGAGAAAGGCATGACGCCTATACCTGCTAAGGTTCGTGCCATTCAAGATCTACAGTCTCGTGCTAGAAAGCCGTTTTGTCAAGAAATCACATCTGATCCAGCTCAACGTTGACGAAATGCAGGCTTACGAGGATGCCAAAAGGGCCTTATGCAAAACAACCATGCTACATTCTCCTGATTGGTCTCAACCTTTTGAATTGATCACTGAAGCATCCGACGTTGCCATAGGCGCAGTACTTCAACAGTCCATCAATGGCGTACACCGACCTATCGCCTTCTACCTCCAAAAAGTAAAACCTCGCGAGACGCGATATGATACATTATGGAAAGAGTTACTCATAATCTACCAGTTGATTCCACACTTCCACACCTATCTGGATGACCGAAAGTTCAAGATCTACACCGACCTCTTTCCTCTACTCCCGATGCTCAAAGGAAAGAAGAGCATTTATATTCACGACGTGTCAACGCACAACTTACACGAATACACGAGTATGAATATGAAGTCACTCACGTCAAATGATAAGAAAACATATGTGCAGACTCCCTGAGCCGTCCTACAGAATTCTGTGCTTCTATCATGTGTCCTTCACCTATAAGTACTCAGGAATTGCAAGCAGCACAGCAAGATTATCCATCACTTCTGACATTTGAGGTCAATCGCCTGAAATCATTTTATTATTATGGGACTCTGCTGCTGTGTGAAATAACTGGCGTGGTCCCTCGGCCTTTTATAACTGAAAACTCTGTCACAAGATCTTCGAGGTTTACCATTCAATGAGCCACCCATCTGGCGAAGCCTCAGCAAAAATTTTATCCAGAACGTACTTTTGGCCTGGCATGCGGCGAGATGTCAAGAAGTGGTCAAAACAATGTAAAATGCAAATTGATGAGATACGCTAAAACAGCGCCACTAGTCATCCAAGTACCCAATATACGATTCACGCACATACTCGTTGATCTGGTTACCTTACCTGCCGTAAACAATATACGCTATCTACTGTAAATACGGGATCGCACCACTCGATGTTATGAGGCCATACCACTGCCAGCCATGAAACAAGACACTGTCAGTTATGCCCTAGAGCTCAATTGGATCGCTCAGTTTGGTGCTCCAGCTGAAATGACAACCCATCCTGGCGCAAAGTTTCTCGGCGAAAAGTTCGCTGCCCTACTGAAATACTATGGTATTAAACACACCGTGACCGCGGCTCGTAATCCTAGAGCAAATGGTTTCATCGAAAGGACACACCGGGAACTGAAAACGGCGCTGAAGGCTAGCCCAGAAAAATATTGGCTTGCGGCTTTGCCAAAAGTGCTCCTTCCAATGCAAACAAGACCTTGAGAGCCGATCAAATGCGGCTCCGATGAAATGGTATTTGGCGAAGCTCTACGGCTGCCTGGCGAACTAGTCCGATCACGCTCTGAAACTGAGATAACGATGAACGATCCAGAATTTCTGTTTCCACTTCGCAGTTACCTACAGTTTAACGCTCATAATCGGCCGAACTGTCCTAAACGTCAGATACATGGGTCAATATACAAACGCAAATATTTTCATGTCTGCAAATGTTTCTTCGTCTGCAACGACATGGATAACAGGATTCTAGCCAAACTGAAGCGCGGTCCTTATAGTGTGTTAGATCGACGTCAAAATTACATAACTTTGGAGATTAATTGTAGCAGGTATAGGTGCCATGCCTTCTTCGGAAATTTGATGACCGAGGAATTCAATTGGTTTCTGTGCAAAGATACATTTGTTGCCATGAAGTTGGAGGCCATAGTCTGCTAGACATGTGAGCAGGATGTCAATATGTTGTATATGTTCGGACATTGAGTTGGAGAATACCAGGATGTCGTCTAGATATGGAAATACAAATGGTAGACCATATAGTATTTCGTCTATAACGCGTTGGAATGTTTGCGAGACATTCTTTTAGAATAGAATAGAATAGAATATAATAGAATAGAATATCTTTATTTGGATTCAAACCACACATGTTCCATCAAATGATAAAATTAGAAAATGTACAATATAAAAAGATATCACATCACATATATATATGCAATTAGTTGTACTGTACAATTTATCAGCATCAGAAAGTTCAGCTGTAAACAGTGATAGATTCTTCATCAAAATTAGGAAAATTTAAGTTATAATTCGAGTATAACATTTGTAAGAAAAAAAGGGAACCATGACTAATAATTGATTGTGTGCATTGTTGATTAACAAGATGATATAATGCATAACATTTCAGTTTTAATAATACAAAATTTGAAGATAGAATCTCGAGAAATTATGTTGCTGAAAAACAATTAATCCTGTCTTTTATTTAACGATGAGAAAGTAATATCATAATCAAAATTAAAAATATCAGCAGGATTAAACACTTTTTCTAGTTCGGTAGATAAAAATTTAAGAGACATTTTAGATGGAGGCGTTTCTCTAAGCCACTTTGGCAATTGATTGTAAATGTTGAAAATTTTTGAAAAAGAGAATAGCTTGCTCGCAACATTCCCTACCAATGGTGGAGATATTGCAAAATGACAAGATCTAGTTCCATTTTCATGACTCTTTCTTATGGGATTCATATAGGCACCAGACCACTGGTTCGAATGGAAAGCTTTTATGCAATAGCACATTCTCCGAAACCATAAAGGATTCAGTGATACAAACTGTAATCTAGTGGCGTATATAGTGCAGGAGATAGGACTTATTTGTTTCACAACTTTTCTTTGTACAGCTTCTATCTTATTAGACAAACCCTTTGTTAAGGGATTCTAAGTAGCGGCAGCATATTCTAGTATCGGTCTAATCCATATTATAAACATTTTAAATTTTATTTCATGCGATATAATATTTCTATTTATTAATGCCCATCTGTTCTTGGCACTGCCTACTATCCTTTCAATGTCTCTCAGCAGAAGCCGTACAATGAATAGTTATGCCTAAATCCTTAATTTCTTGCATAAGTTTAATCTCAAAAACATCATTAATCTCAGCATCATGAAATAAACATAATTAAAATCTGTTCTGTTACCTATTTTTAAAGCTCTCGTCTTTTTACTGTTTATTCTCAGCTCTAGTGTTAACAAATATCTACTTAAATCATACAAATCTAGTGTCACATTATTTTTGGAGAATTGGACATTATTTGGATCAATTGGAAAGATTATTTTCAAATCATCAGCAAATTTGATAACTCGACCGTTAGGGATCTTAGTTTCCAAATGTGCAAATACAATTTTAAATAAAATTGGCCCCAAACTTGATCCCTGTGGAACTCCACTTGTTACCCTTTTCGATTTAGATATCAAATCGTTTACTTGAATACTCATTCTTTGATTATATAAATAGTATCTAAGTAATCTAAAATAATTCGGATCAATATTCAATAAATTAATCGCATTCAAAATAGCATCAAAAGATATAGAGTCAAAAGATTTTGAGATATCTATGAATACAATTAATGCATCTAACTTTTTCTCATCTAATGTAATTACATGTTTCCATATAGAGAGCATATTAGTAGTTGTCGACCTGTCTTTCGTAAAGCCATGTTGGCATATATCGAAATCAACCGGCAGCATACGTTCTAAATGATCAAGTATCAATCGTTCTATTATCTTCAAAAACGAAGGGATAATAGAGAATAATCTGTAATCACTGGCACACGTTGGCTTACTTACTTTAGGCAAAGGTTTAGCTACTATTGTTAGTATATCGATTGTTAATATCCCATTCTTCAAAATTCTATTTATAAAATTGCAGAGCGCATTCATAAAATTTAAAGGTAATTGAAGTAGGTTAACAATCGATATACCAAGGCGATCTTTTTTTGATTTTATTTTTAACATTAATTCTATCAATGCATCACTGTCAATAACAAGTCCTAGATCTTGGTTTCCTGAAGGATCCGGTAGATCAATAAAATTGCTTTCCTTCTGTGGATTACATAACAAGTTGCCAAATACTTCATCCAATTCACAGAGAAATTCATAATCAGTTTTACCCACAGGTAATATAAGGTTTCATTTTTCCTTATATTTACCGTAGTCTGTGAGGAGTTTGTATCCTAGTCTAGGATTACTCTTCAGTTTGGCCAATATAATTCTCTCTGATCTTTGACGGATTATTAGCAGTGATGAATTAATTTCTTTATCGATCATATCTAACCTCATTTTTTTAATACTATTGATAAGACTTCATTTCATTATATTATCTCGTTTGATTCTTAGCTTACATAACTTCCTATTGATTCGCTTTGGTATAACATCCGTAAATGTAGATGCCCTAAATATATCAGATAATAACAATGAAACAGAAGAAACAAATTCGTCATTGTTCATGATAAAAAAACATTCATAATCAATTGATAAGCTTAATTCTCTAAAAAGATTCCAGTTGATTCTGGAACATTGCACATGTGCATTTTCAAAATTAGGTTTCTGTGTTTTGCTACTCAAAAGGTTCCATTGTAAAATAATTTGTTTATGATCCAATTCTTTGAAGTAATTTACAACATCATAACTGTGCGAGTTCAACGCTTCAACTTCTAAATATACATGATCTAAGCATTCCGAACCTCTAGTTGGTTCCTTTATAATCTGCTTAAGATCATGATTAGAAAAAAGATTGATTATTTCACAGTCATGCACCTTATTAAAATCTCCTCCCACAACAATATAGCCATGGCAGTCGAAAATAGATTGAAAGGAATTGGTAAACATTTGATCATCATGTAAATTAGCATACGGCGGTCTGTAAACCGCGGTTAAAATCAGGTTATCTATTTGTATAGTTAAAAAATCAATGACAGTATTATATTCGCTAGTATGTAACACTGTTGCATTTAATATCGATTTGCTATAAATAAGTACTCCTCCACCTCTTTTATCCAGTGATCTGTCTTTCCTAAATAGAGAATAATGAGGAATGTCAAATTCATAGTTTTCAATGTTCTTGTTCAGCCAGGTCTCAGATAAAATTATAAAGTCAAAATTGTTACTTATTATAAAATCACACAGCAAAAAAGTTTTATTCTTAACACTTCAACAATTAGCATAAAATAAAGTATATGAACAACCCAACTCATCTTTACAGTCTTCAATAGTTACTGATTTAACTTTTGTGGTTTCCTTATACTTCGTTTGTTGGGTACCGTAGCTATAGTTCGTAGCTGTCCGCTGTCCACAACATTCATTAATGAAACCCCTTTTTTTGCTATTTTAGAATCGATTGACACACCCTTTATTGTAACTTGTTCCGGATGACTTGATTTCTGATCTAAATTCTTCTTTACCTTTTTTGCCGCTGACAATTTTCTTTGCAGAAAAGTCTTGTCTCTGGAGATGAATAGGTTGTTGAATAATGTTGAATAAACATTAAAAAGACGCGAGCTTTAAAAATAGGTAGCAGAACAGAATTTAATTATGTTTATTTTCATGATGCTGAGATTAATGATGTTTTTGAGATTAAACTTCTGCAAGAAATTAAGGATTTAGGCATAACTATTCATTGTACGGCTTCTGCTGAGAGACATATTGAAAGGATAGTAGGCAGTGCCAAGAACAGATGGACATTAATAAATAGAAATATTATATTGCATGAAATAAAATTTAAAATGTTTATAATATGGATTAGACCGATACTAGAATATGCTGCCGCTACTTGGAATCCCTTAACAAAGGGTTTGTCTAATAAGATAGAAGCTGTACAAAGAAAAGTTGTGAAACAAATTAATCCTATCTCCTGCACTATATACGCCACTAGATTACAATTTGTATCACTGCACCCTTTATGGTTTCGGAGAATGTGCTATTGCATAAAAGTTTTCCATTTGAACCAGTGGCCTGGTGCCTATATGAATTCAATAAGAAAGAGTCATGAAATTGGAACTAGATCTGGTTATTTTGCAATATCTCCACCATTGGTGAGGAATGTTGCGGGCAAGCTATTCTCTTTTTCAAAAATTTACAAAATTTACAATCAATTGCCAAAGGGGCTTAGAGAAACGCCTCCAACTAAAATGTCTTTTAAATTTTTATCTACTGAACTAGAAAAAGTGTTTAATCCTGCTGATATTTTTAATTTTGATTATGATAATACTTTCTCATGGTTAAATAAAAGATAGGATTAATTGTTATGCAGCAACATAATTTCTAAAGATTCTATCTTCAAATTTTGTATTATTAAAACTGAAATGTTATGCATTATATCATCTTGTTAATCAACAATGCATACAATCAATTATTAGTCATGGTTCCCTTTTTTGCATAATGTTACACTTGAATAATACATTAAATTTTTCTATTTTTGATGATGAATCTATCACTCTTTATAACCGAACTTTCTGATGCTGATAAATTGTACGGTACAAATAATTGCACATATTTATGTGATG
>JAQBSW010014205.1:0-12112 GCA_029291075.1 Eudiplozoon nipponicum
AGAGTACGACGGCAAACCGACTAACGAGGATCTAACGGCATTGCATATATATGGAAAGCTAAATTAGATATGCGCCTCCCACTTCTGGTAGTCTTGGTTACATTGTACTTGACGGAAAATGTCATCTGGATGTATGTATGTATGTGTGTGAATGTATGTATGCATGAATGAATGTATGTATGTGAAGCCCCGAGTTTGGTCTAACTGCGCTGCAACTTTTATTGTTAAATGTGTTTGACGTAATGAGAACAAGCGTGCCTGACGCACAGCAAGTTTCGGCTGCTGAAGGAAACTTTGGCCATTGGCATCTGGGCAGATATTTTTCATCAGCCTTGGTTGGCAGACTATCTAAGAGAAGGAAAACTCCGAATACAAACCATCCTCACTAGGAATGGACGACCTAGTGTTCTTTTACAGTCCACATATAACCATGAACGACTTATGGTTATATGACAGTGAAACATTAGTCACTTTTGGCTTTTGTATGGCTGTGCATGATGATGATGATGATGATGATGATGATGATGATGATGATGATGATGATGATGATGATGATGATGATGATGATGATGATGATGATGATGATGATGATGATGACGATGATGATGATGATGATGATGATGATGATGTAGGTTTGTATGTATGTTGGTAGATACATACAGATATTTATATGCATATATGTGCATGTTTTTGTGTATGTATATATGCATTTATTTGTTGACCTATTGGTTTATATGTATCTATTTATGTATGCATGTAAGTGTGGGAGTAAGTACGTTTTCATTTATGTTTTTGTGGGTAGGTTGATATGCTTGTATTTATGCATGTATTTGTGCATGTTGGTATTTGTGAGTGTATTAATATATTCATTTTTACGCATGTTTGTGTTTATGTATGTAAGTATGTATGTATGTATTTCTCTATTGTGTTAAGTAAGTGTTATTTATGCATGTGCGTGTGTTTATTTTACGTATGTATGATGTACTTGGTTCTTCGGTATCACTACTTGGCCACATTCGAAGCAAATTTAAACAATTCATTAATCAAAACAATTGGTATCGTGGAGCTTGGTTGGTATGCTAGTTCTTTGGTGAATTATTCATTTGATTTTATTTTAGATTTTACTGTCAGTGGAGCCATAGTTTCTTTTTATGTACACAGTACGCAATTTTTTCTCATAACGCCAAATATCATTGACTATGAATATTTTTCTTTTCTGCTTTCTCACTGTCGTCATGGTGATTTGCTTTCTACGCATCCATAAGTAACGATAATTATAAGTAAGGATTGTTAAAAGTATCTGAATTCTAGTTTTGACGTATTTATGTATGCCTTTAATTTTACAGTTTACGATGTGAACTTTTGCTAAACGTCATAGGTAAAATGCTTAAAGCGTTAAACGCGTACTAAGATGCGCAACTAAGCAAACTTAAATCAAAGTGGAAACCAAGTTAAATCACGAATTGCTTTGTATTGTACATTGTTGTTTTGATAAATTAATTTATTAAAGTCCAGTACGTGGATAGTTTGGTGCATTTCGAAAAAGGTCTGTATATTTATCTGGTGCAGTTTTAACTATATTTTTCTTTCAGCTAAACATATGCTTTTGTTATAAATGTGGTTGCGAAGACAACATTTACTGATGGATTACGTAGGGTAAAAGTAGTTCATATGTTACCAGGATGGTATGTCAAAGTCACTGGGCGTTTCGTGCTGAATGGTTACTTACAAGTTGAAGAGAGCGTTAGGCAAAAACGTGCAGCGTTATTAGTCACCGAACAGATATTGAAATCTACGACCCTCTTTTTGAATTACCTCAGGTCTGAAGAATAGATGCTATGAAGAGCCCACAATATTAATTTCCGCAATATGGAGAACATAATCTATCTCATCCTCTTAGGAGGCTATATTTAGACTTCAGCCAACTATTGTGGTATACTTTAATTCAATTCTAAATATTGCTTTAAAGCATTAAAAATTGTGAAACTTAATCTTTTAACATTACCTGACCTGTGTTTTGACTAACACAGTATATGCAATTGCGTATTAGGTGTTGCGCATCTAGTAACAAATTAGTTTAAATATGACCAGAAGGATAAACCAAAGACAGCATAGATATCGTGCACGATATTTTATATAGGCAATCACAGTGTTAGTACCATATACCTTTTCGGCAACCATAATGTTGGTATCAGGTACTAAAACAATAGCCATAATGTTGGTACCCTTTACAGACTTGGTATGCATATTATATATAGTGAGTAAACTTTGAAGTTGCAGTGTCGGAGACTTTATATAAAGTTAGCTTCACTACTGCGGGCTTACACAATCGCATAGAAGATTGCACCGTTCAATTGTTTAACATTCCTCACCAAAACATGGTGGGTGAAGCGTGTAATACCGGCTCTTACTGAATAGTGGCCAATATGCACGAAGGGAATGTGACGAGAGTATTCTTTCCGTTCTTGCTATCTTTGGCTTATCCTTCTGGTCATGTTTGAACTAATTTATTAGTAGGTTCGCAACACCGGATAAATAATTGCATATATATTAGTCCTCCACCACAAACAGTATCTAACACAGTATATGTATATTTCGGATACCATTGCCGGTATCCTTTTTGGGTTTGCAGTACATCATAGGTTTTAGAAACAAATAATAAAGCAAGTTAGATATTTCATCTAGCCATACCATTTATACTTATGACTGAGCGTCAAGTATTTATGTCCATAACTGTTACGTACATCGAACTAAGTGAAAATAAGGTTACTGAATATTAATTTACCTTTACATGCGTAAGGATGTTTTATATTCAGAATATGAAATGATGTAATGGAGATTAACTTCATATTATGAGGCGAAGTCGCAATTAATCAAATACACTCTTTATAACCTGATACCAAAGTAAGTGATAAAAAATTAAAAACAGAAAAACCATGCATGTATTAAATTTCAATCAAATCCCACGAGTTCTAATTAGGACTGCCATGTTTAATAACAGTTGTTGTAACATCGTGGTACACGTTTGTTCTGTTGTTCTCCGAAGGTGAGCAAGAGTTGCGCACTAGATCAAGCTAGACAATTTTTCAAATGAAAAAGGGATGAACGGGAGGGATAAATACAATACAATTACGTCAATCAAGATTTTGATATAAACAAGTCCCATTATGTACATACTTTTGCCAATATGAACTAATTGTGTAGAAGATGTTGCATACTTAATAACCAAGACGGATAAACTAAGTCTTCGTAATCATTAAAGTGACATATATTTATTTATGCAAATAAATAATAGTTATGGGCCAAACTTGATTGCTATCTCAGTTAAATTACGGGCTAACCCAACACTGACTTACGAGATAATATGAAAATGATATACATAACGCTAAATTGATGATTAACCAGAACGCGAGTGACAACCTTTATATTGGATCGCATTGGTCAGAATTTTATTACAAAATACCATCAAACTATGATCATACAATAGGTTCAGATACTGTTTGTTGCGGAGATCTAATATATATGCAATTGTGCATTAGGTGTAATAACAAATTATTTGAAATATGACCGCAAGGATAAACCAAAGTAAGCATGAACGAAAGACATACTCTCATGTGACCAGTCGCTTTGTGCTTCATCATCATCAGTAGGAGCCGGTATTAAGTCCTATATCAACTATGTATTTTGGTGAGGACTGCGGTGCAATCTCCTGTACAAAAGCGTAAACCTGCTGCAATAGAGCTAACTTAATATGAAGTCTTCGACAATGCGACTTCAATGCCAACTCACTATATGTAATATATAAATATTCCGAGCCTGTAAAGAAACCAAAACTATGGCTGTTATGGCGGTACCTGATACAAAGACTGATTGTCGAGTCGGAACATGGTACCAACTCAATGGATGTCAAGGAATGCTAAAGTTCACCAAAATTAATCATTATAACTACTTCTGAACACATGTTACTCCAGGAAATCCATACACTGGCCTTGATCGATATCAGTTATCACATTTCACGGTAATTATGGCATCATTCAGTTAAATATATAACCGTTAGATACTGATTGTTGCTGAGAGCTAATGTATTAGCAATTGTGTATTAGGTTTTGCGCGCCTAGTAACAAATTAGTTCAAATATGACCAGATAGATGAAAACTAAGCATTGTGCAATGTAAAAAGTGCAATCCAGTTGACCGGTTTAGTCCTAATTGTTTACCCTTCACATACTATCCATAATTTTCCATGGATAGGTCTCGAACTCGGTCACCTCTGTTTCGGAGTATGTTGCTGTAAGGACTGAACCACACTGTAACACTCTACACACAGTTTTCAGTTATATACCAACTAATGTTTCTGTATTAGCCTTTCTTTTATGCGGAGCCTATATGGCATCCATTTAGACCTTAAGCTCCAAACCTCATGGTATTGGGCTTTCATTTTGCTCCATAGTACATCGCATGTTTCCACAGCTTTAATTCTCAAATTGAGTTGTGATGATCGAGAGCGGCCAACTCGACCAAACTAGGTGTTAAGTTCACCAATATAAGTTTGTTCGTATCATCCAGCCTAGACTTAGTTACCCCTAACACCGGCGTTAGATTGGTCATTTGTGCTGACAATATCATTACTAAGTTTTCCAAACCATCAAACGAAATAATTTTGGTCAACACAAATTCCTTATTTTTAATTCTTTATTTATGGAAGTTTGCTCGTATAAAGCTCGTCTATTTAAAAAAAGTAAAACTAAATATTTCGTATTAACCTCTGCGTCTCGACTGCTGCTCCCATCATTGTCCTGGCTTTGTCTAATCTTAATTCGTGTGTTAAATAGGGCCATTGGAATCGTATCTGTCTCAAATGTGGTTACTGCCACATCCTGCCCCCCCTCAGGAGTCGGCGTCAGCACCGTGCTTAAACAATCAAGTGCGACAGAACGTGGTTCGTCGAGCATGGTAAAGAAAACTGAATTGTGCTCTTCTCTCACCCTTGCCGCCCGATGCGGTTCGTCATTGACGACATGCAGTGACATGGGCTCCACCTTCGCCACCATAATAGAATCGCTACTGCAACACCTCGCAGTTATTCGATCGAGAATGAGATAAGTAAATCGGACACTTTATCATTCCAGCGAAGTATCGTGGTGTCCGTTTCCTCTGCATATATGTGTAAACATAAATTACTCGAGAGTAAGTTAATTGTGGGCTCACGTTTTCCTGCAAAGTAATTAAGGCACGAGTTTCACATGGCAGGCTCGCATAAAGTATATTTTAAGCGTGCACGCAAAAAGTAGAAATAGTTTGGCGTTTGCAGTTATGTTCTATTTGTTAAAATTTTAATTCTAATTTTGTTAATTTGAAGCATACAACCACAGCATGAATGACGACCATGAAATTATACTTTACTTTTTAGTACCAACAGAGTGCCTGTCCGGTAGCCAGCCCGATGTTGGTAACCTGAGGATTATTGACGAAATAGGCAATGCTGAGTTTGGTTCAATATCACCGACCAGCACACATACGGAGACAGATGTCGATTGTAAATTTGAATTCCTGGATCGGAATCCCGAGCTTTGTGTGCGTGGAGGCGACGAGAACTCTTCTATTAATGATTTCTCATCACCTGCATTGAGAAGGCAACGTGAGAACCGTGTTCGCTGTCGTGTGGCCGATTTATGTGAGCGCCTTCGACAGGCAGATGACCGTAGGATGCTATGTTTATCCAACGAAAGCATTTTTTCCAACGGGAGTATCTTTGGCTGGCTTGGCGATTATATATCTCGGTTAGCACATCTTTCTCCGATAATTGGAATTCTCCGACAAATGTCCTATCGAGTGTACCTGAAGTTATATCAGATTGTTAGACGTGTTCTACGATTGGAAGCAGTTAGTCGAGCCAGTGGACATGACCCACGTGTCAATGCTGATGTCGGCGCCAATTGTCAAGCCCCAACAAAGGTTTCATCTTGGTTCAATTTTATGTTTAATATATTTTTCATTGCCACTCTTATCGCTGTATTGGCAAGTGGCATTGCTTTTTTCAAACTCAGGAGTTAAATCAGGAAAGATGCTGTCTTTCGACTGAATTTGTCAATAGATTAGAACTCACGATTGACCAAGCACATTCGGCTGTGAGTCTAATATTTCCAGAGTTGCAACAATTTTTCTATGGTACTAAGGATGTGCCGTTGCTAGCCACTTTCCTTCTACCTCACACACAAACATCAACCTGTTGGTACGCTTTGTTGGCGGATTACAACGAAACTGATTGAAACGTCATATCAATTTTATCTTCATGAGAGAAATGGCGTTACGCCTCTACTATCGGAACTGTTCAAGCAAGCTAGATGTTTCCACACTTAAAATTAGAAATTCTATGGATTTTAGTCAAGTTTTTTAAATCAATGTGGGTTAATAATGAGTGTTATTCATCGTTTGATGAAATAATCATCTGCTACCCTATTTGGCGTGGCTGTCAGATTTTATTCTTCAGGTAGGCTTTAAATAGCAACATTAACAAAAATATTTTTTATCTGCAGAGATTGCTATTTTGCTTCACTTTATTTGACAAGCATTTGCTTCGGGGATACTTGGGCAAGGATAAATTCTATGCTTCTGTGATTAATTTTAACCTTGTTAATCTCTATTCCCTTCTTTCGTTTCCTCTCAACTTGTCTATGTTTCTCTTTGCCTGTTGATATGCTTGGATGGGTGTATAGATTTTACTTATAAATTACATTACTGCCGATTTAGCTGTACTGCCATATATTCGTTGAAGAATGTATGGAAAACTATGCTTGTAATTTGAAACGAGTTGACTTGTTTGGTTCGGTATTGATAAATATTACACTTTTAAATCGAAATCACTTGATTTTCTATTTCTCGTTGTGTCTGTTTATTCTGTCTCGGTTTCGGTGTGTGTGTGTGTGTGTGTATGTTGTTTTGTCTATTTCGGTAGTCAGCTGAGTTCATTGATTTTTTCTACTTATTAATGCAGATAAACGCTAACTTGTACACTTTATTATGTATTCAGATTTTAATAATATCAGTTGCTGCCGCTACTATGAATAAACTTACTTGGCTATTTTTTATACAACGAATTATTTTTAAATTAATTTGAAAACATATCTATGGCGTTACATAAAAGTGCATATTTTCTTTGTGGCTTAATGTAGCGTCCAATGTATAATATTGGTGCCAAGATCTTTTACGGCGTTGAATTGATTAGTTTTATAGATGACGATGGTGATTGTGATGATGCTAGCATTAATTTTGACTACTCGTTGATTTGTCGAGGAACTGTCCAACTACTATTGGATACAACGAGCTTTATTATGTTTTTGCCACAGTAGTCTATTGTGGAATAATTGATATAATCAATAGTTTGGTAAAATCTTAATTCCTTTACATTTAAAGAGGCACAACTTGTCTTTTGCAGTTATTGATGGGTCCTCATTGGTCCCGTCGCTCTGAGGCCATCCAAAAAGTAGATTGTTCGAAAATGCTGTTGAACCCTGTTTTTCCGAATATTTTCCAAATTTTCGGAACTTCATTTCTAATTCCATCGTCATGGTCAACAACTTATTCACAGAAAAAACTTGTGGCAGATCTATTTATATTTATTTTAATTTCTGGCACCAGTAAAAACTTATCAGTCAATGATAAAGAGAAGCTGTGCACCTGGAAATGTTAAGCAATTAAGATTTTACCGACCTATGAGGGCTAGTAGTTGTCCCGCAATAGAATTCTGCGGAAACAACATGAAATATGACAGCGTTGCACTACGAACAATGTCATTTAGAGCTTCATAATGTTTGCAAGTTTATTGTGATGATACAGTTTGTTACACTGATGATTGACCGTGTTTAAATGTATTGTCCCTGAAAATTGCTAGAAAGCGGGCATATGCAGCTGCTTTCTCTTTGCTATCGAATTTCTGTAGTCCGTCAACTGCTATTGCTGATTCGCATATGATCGATTGTAGTATCCAATTTATTCGTAAGTTCTCTGGTATAGAAAAATGTTCTTAGTTGATGTATGTTGATTGCAAGAAATACTCCATGCAGGTATAATTAAATTTATGAAATCGGTTTCTAGATCTTTTATCGATATTTATAAACCCGATTGATATTCATCTTTGATATTTGAACATCCTAAATGAAGTTATCCCATCTTACGTGCACTGCAAAAGTACATCGACATCCAAAGTTATGCTTGAAACGTCTGATACTACATTAAATGTATTTAAACGACTATTGGTTGCGCGAGTGGTGATAACAATTATTATAATCAAGGTTGCGGTCTTGATATAAGCACCTGACCCATTAATTAGTTCCCAATAAAGACGAAACCGGTCTACTGGATGAATTGCCTTTTCTACGATATAAAGTTCTTAGTATATATTGACATATATAAGTAATTAACAGGTCAGGTGCTTATATCAACACTACAACCTTGATTATAATAATTAAATTTATTTATTGGTGAGATCTAGCCAGTTCCAGTTTTTGCAGCAAGTTGTGCTTTTATCAGCGTTATAAAAACTCTAATTCTAGTTTGTTGTTTTAATATGTAATGCTATGGTTCTGTAACATCTGGCCATGACGCAGGTAATGAAAATCTGTATAATGTATACTAACTTCTGTCTACCTTTTCTCGGCCTACAGTCAGGAAATTTGGTGTTCTCTTACTAAATATTAACGGCTTGTTCTAAAACTCTGTTTTATGGCAAGGACGTTCAATTCTTAGTTATTCTAATCAGTTCTAAACGGTCGATGTCGTGCAAAGGTTGATTTTATCGAAGGCAAAGTTTGAACAGTCATATTTCATTTTATACCAGGTCATTCTTGTTATTTGTGTATTACCTAAATTCTTTTTCAACCAATTATTGAATCACGTGGCTTCCGAGGCTATTGGTAGTATTAAATTATATCTGTTCAAACCAACTTTTACGTATTCTCTTGGGTGTGCCATTTGCGTAAATTGTGACGACAGTTTGTGCGCCCAATTTTACGAAGATCTTTCGGACGCATTTTAATTTTAAAAATTTTTCATAGTTTCGCTTAAATATGTATGAAAAAAATTTAAAATTTTGCTCTAATCAAAAGGTTCCTGTTTTATGTTGATACGCTTCTTGCTGCTTATTCTGGGTAACGTGATTGGATCATCATAAGATGGTTAATCAATAATTAAACGAGAATTTGTTGCGCGGGTAGTAATAACTATTCAATGAAAGTTGCGATCTTTATATAAACACCTGTCCCATTATATACGCACACTTGTCAGTATAAACTGAGCATTGTATAATTGCCTTTTCTAATTTATACAATGCTTGATTTGTACTGACAAATGTGTGTATGTAATGAAACTGGTGTTTGCATGAAGATCGCAACCTTGATTTAAGTAAACCGTTAATCAATAGTTCATTTTGTTGTGATGGGCTTTCATTTCTTAGTTTGGTGCACGTTAATGTGCAAGGATACGCTATAAAGTCTAAAATTTTAGCCACGTCTAAAAAGTTATTTGTAATGCTGCTAGTACGTTGATAGAGATTTTGTGTAATTGTGTGCGAAAGATAGATGGTAGGAAGAAACGTTGTGCTTAAACCTCATTTATGTACAACTTTATGTTAATTAGTGCATCTTCTGTCTTATGTTCTTAATTTGAAACTATGTTTGTGCTCTTCTCCGACTAGACAGATCTTAATATCATTATTCTAATAATTTGCTTACATTAGTTGTCGAATGCGTTTATTATTATGTCCAAACGTTAAGAAGAATGCATTTGGTTAGGATTTTGATAGGTGTTAGAATTCGCCACGGCTATCAAAGTTATATCCGTGAAGAAGTGCCAAAAACTGGTGAGGACTTGTCAAACATCGAGTAATGTTTTTTAAAAGATAAATTAATATACCGATTTTGTATCTTTTTTGAACTACTTTACAGAAAATGTGCAGACTTAAACGACCATTGGTTGCGCGGGCGGTGATAAAAATTATATAATCAAGGTTGCGGTCTTGATATAAGCACATGACTCCTTAATAACTTAAATGTCATTGTAGACTATGGATTGTATAGTGTGGAAAAGGCAAATCATCCAGTAGATCAGATTAGTCATTATTTGAAACTCATCATGTACTGGCCAGAATTTTCCGCGGACAGGGCTCGGACCAGATTCCGAAGCAGACATGCCTCAGTTCGAAACCTGTCCTCGGCAAATTCTGGCCAGTACGTGATGAGTTCCCAATAAGGACGAAGCCGGTCTACTGGACGAATTGCCTTTTCTACACTACAATTCTTAGTTTAAAATGACATATTTAGTTAATTAAGGGGTCAAGTGCTTATATCAAGACCGCAACGTTGATTATAATAATTTGTAGACTTTTTAAACTCTAATATACAATTGCACAGTCGTTGGAATGAGGCCATCCGCATTCCACTCCAGCACACCTCCACCATTAGCACTTAGCAGGCACACTAGAAATTAATATCCAATTGCTCTAGTCTTATTCAGGCTACTTCAATTTTGATTCGCTCATTTTCTCTGGATAGGGTCTTTGCATATTTCTTTATTAATTGATGCATTTACCTCGTTACATAAATGGTCTATTGACTAGTTCTTGCAGTTTCAGTTTACCAATTTATGATTGGTTTATTTTATTCCAGACAATCATTTTTTAAATAGATTTTACCGCACATTGATTTTGATGATGCTTCATAAGTATTTATAATGGGCAGCTATTTTAAGATATATTCTAATCTGATGCTTAAGTCAGTGATTTAAAATAGTCGTAATTTGTCTAAAGTGAAATATTCGGAACCAAAATGGACCCCTCATATTTTATCTGAGTTTTTTGCAATTCATGTAAAGCATAGTTGATCAGGCCTCCTCGTACACTAACTAATCATGAGACTGAGAATGGCGAAAATCTGTATGAATACAGTGGCAAACAGGGTACAATATTATAGCCTGAATAATTCTGATTTTAGCCATGGGCTCTTCTGGAACCCAATATACCGTGGACTTAGCTCCCTGTTTATGTATGAATGTATGTATGTATGGACGTATGTATGTATGTATATGTGTATGCATGTATGTATGTACGCGCGTATGTAGGTATATATGCAAGCACTTATGTAGGTATATATGCATGTCTGTATGAATAGAAGTTCTTCTTGGATTGCGGTCTTAGAAATTTTCGGTAAGATGACACAGTTATCCCGAATCCTGACTGTAATAGATGGATAATTTTATCTTTATTTACATCAGACTATAATGTTCCAGTCGGTTCTGCTTCTGACTGCCATCATTTGTCATGCTAGTGTGTATATGTGTTCATATCCGTGATTATTGAAAATTTTCAAGTTTGTAAATTATTTCTGGTTTCACTTTAATTCATGTTGCTAAAATGCTGTTATGCATTTCGGTAAGCCAATATTTAAGCGACATTATCGCTGTGCAAGCTATTGGGACATGTGCTGGCTTAAACAAATTCCATGTAAGCATATGTATCTTTTTTATCGTGGTGTTTACTTTATCGCCATTATCACTATTTGTTGTATGCAAGTACGGTCACTTTTCACCCTAATTTTGTGTAGGTATACGTTCCAGAAAGACCTTGAAAAGGCTAGATAAATGTGGTGATAATTTTGGCGCACCATATCTCGAATATAAATAATAATTTGATAAATTACCGAAAGACAATCGATAGTACATCTGTAAAAAAATATTTACGACATAAAAGCATGAGCTTGTCGAAATATATCAGACTGATTTTGTTTTATAATGCAATTATGTGCACTAATAGGTGGCACTCGTCGAAATATAGAAAAAGGCTTTCTGATATGTCGATTATTTCCAGAATGCACATTCAATCAATAAGACTGAACTGTTCATATTTCATTAGGAAAGATCGGACCTGGTTTGGCTTTCGTGTTACCAGTGGCATTGCCTGGTGTCTTCTTGATGTAAGGTCTAACAAGCAACCTATTTTTATAAAGGGCTATTATTCAGTCTGTGCACCGCGTTGTGAAAGGATTATCGCTCATCCTATTTGTCGTTCAGGTTAACCATACATTATACCTGTTATTAACAGTCATGTCATTATACAACTATAT
>JAQBSW010014206.1:0-10000 GCA_029291075.1 Eudiplozoon nipponicum
ATTCACACAAAGAGGATCTATTACAGTGTGTAAAACATTTCATAATTTTATGTTACGAATATTGTGAATGGTTTATCCGAGCACATATATAATGGACTCTTATATTCTGAGGACATTTGATTGACAAAGTTAGGCACATCCGCTCAACCACTTAACAACCACCAAAGACTGCATTGAGTTGTTTCTAAGCACGAGTACAGAACAACTAACTTGACGAGTCAGCTTCGTGTAATTTTCTCTCGTGTTTGGCCATACGCGTAGGGCAAATATTAGCCATCGTCGACAAAGTTATCTATGGCAAAATTTTTGAGGTAACGGATAACTGTAGTCCGTCGGTATCATCATGGTCACAGATAACGTTGCTGGTATGATGACCTTATTATTGCCAGTCATCAGGCCATAATTATCTATGGCTTTAAACTTAAATCACCCTAGTAACTCCATAATGCTTGTATGTTTGACAATATATAAACTATCACTGATTGATGAGCTGATAATTTAAATCGAGATAACGAGCTTTATATGAATACCTATTCAATTATATACACAAATGTCAGTATAAATTCAGTAATGTATAATAGAGCAAAGGCAACTCGTCCGGTAGACACGTTACGCCATTATTGGAAACCATTAAATTATTGTTCAGAATTTTGCAGCGAACTGGCTCGAACCGAGGCAAATTTCCTTCAAACAAATCATACAATATTTAGTTATATGCCAAAATGTGCTTTTGATCAGTCATTCCTTCAGTTGGAGCATATTCCGCATCTCCTATCTGTCATTATTGAACAAACACAACGCTACCTTTGAAATTGCTATTGAATTAAGTATTTAAGCAATGAAAAAAAACAATGATTTTGTGATTGGTGACAACAATTATTTAAATCAAGATTACGAGCTTTGTATTAACACCAATCTTATTACATATATTCCTTTTTCAGTATAATCTAAGCATTGTGTAAATTAGTAACGACTATTCATCCAGTAGATCGGTTTCATCTGCACTGTGAACTCTTCAAGTACTGTCCAGAATTGATTGCGCGGCAGGGTGGCATATCGGATAGTCAGACTCCGAAGCAAATGTGCCCCAAATCGAGCCCCGTCCGCCGCAAAATTCTGGGCAGTACCTGAAGAGTTCCCAATAAGGACGAAACCGGTCTACTAGATAAATAGCTTTTTTAACTTACAGGATACTTAGTTTATACTGACAAATATAAATATAATGGGATCGGTCTTTACATCCAGCTCGAAACCTTCGGTTAAATATCTGGCTATAATTTCAAAAAGCTGATCTATAAATTGTTTAACACAAAATTAAGGATGATTTAAAAATTCTGTTTATCACATATTTGAAAAATTGCACATTTGTAAATGAGAAAGAATGTTAAAAGATATTTCGTTGTAAATAAAAAGTAACTACTGTAATACATCGTGAAATGCATATGAAAATTAGTGTAACAGAAGTGTAACCGGAATTCAAGTACCAGTTATATTCTTCCAAATAGCATCAGATAAGTGAGCAAACAAAACATGTGGTTTTCAATATACGAGGAAAATAGCGATATTTCTGCATAATATCACTAGTCTAATTTTATTTTTAATAATACTAGATAGTTACGAGACTAATTAACTTTAGTTATAATCAAAATAGAAATAATTAATGCACAATTACCAGTTAAAAAACACAGCTCGTATCTAGTATACATTTAAAAAATGTTGAAGAATCTAATAGAATATATTGCATTTTATTATCTAGATTATATTAGGCAGCCAAATTGAGGTGACAAAGGAAGATCGTCAATTCCAGTCATGGCTAGCGGAACAGCAATAACGGGACAAAAATAAGCAACATTTGCTATTAGTTTTCCTTAGTGTGGCTGCTAGCATTTTATTGCCGCTCTGTCTGTTGACTATTGTCATCTATTTCCGATATAACCTGACGAAAATGTGCCGTAGATATGTGTTATTCACAACAGTAGTGGTCATTCTTATTGCAAGTAGTTTATTGCTAACCTACTTCAGTCTGTTGCCTGAATATATCGAACTGGCCAGAGGCGACCAGCTACTCGTTAGCCATAATAATCCTGATCAACCTGAAATGAGCCGAAGACACAATACCCACTCCGTATTTTGCAGTGATCTGCAAATTAAAGCTGACAAATACGGACTACGCGTGTGGTCCATTCGAATCGGAGTAAACCATAAATTGAATTATACTCAAAGATTGCGAGTTGACACTCAACTATTGAAACGTGGTTATTTTCACATGCTGTTATCAGCTGGAGACTTGTTGAATTTTTCACAGATGAATAACGGGACAAGAGTCTATATTATGTACGGTAAAGAGAACATTCGACTTTGGAGAGCCTCACGTGATCAACAATATGCCTTTGAGGAGTGTTGTGCAACGAAGAAGCTTGTCATAATTAAGGACAACAACGGCGAAAATAGTGCCCCGAGCAGCGCTCGCGTCCATCTGAAAGGTGTCTATTTTATCCGACTGTACAATGCTAAATAAGGCGATACGATTCAATTGGTTCGAAGTATAATGTCTCCGACAGATTGTGACGCACGACTTTGTCTGGGAGAAAAGCCAAGCTGTTATGCCGACGAGCTACCACGTGCTTACGTGCTTGATTATACTGCAACAGAGAACACAGAGCCAGCTCTAAATTTTGTGACTGTCCGGTTATCATGTCACGTTCGCCACTGGCTTGTTGTATTTTTATTCGGTTTTCTACCTATACTAGTCGGTCTCGTAATTTTCTCAATTAAATACTTACTTTCAAAACGCTCAGAAAGGCAAAACGAAGAAATACGAGAACCGCAGTTTGCGTTTGAAGACTTGTGCAATGCAAATCCAAAAATAAGAGGCCATGAAAATAAGATTTTTTCAGTTGAAGGAATGTAATATATATATATATATATATATGAAATAATTAAAAAATTATTAAAACATGCTTACTCGGTTCTGAAAAATCCAATGCTCGCGAATATTAACTGTGGCTATTCGCTTGCTACACATTGTAATAGGCGTGTTATGAATTCATCAAATAAAACAAGCATTTGTTGTACCTAAGCATAGGCAAATTGGAAGCCATCCTTTTTAACCAATATAACTGATGCTTTGAAGCAATTGAATAGAAATATTTGGTTAACAAGATTCACACACAAGTAAGTCAGTAAGTATTACAGATTTTACAAAGATAAAGATTTTGAAAATAACAGTTTTCTATTTCCTACTATGAAAAAATTTCAATTTTTCTTTATTTTGTAATTTCAAATGTAAATTGTCACTGAAAACGTGTTTTCGATTTAATAACGCATTTGAACCATTTTTTGTACAATGCCAACTTTAAAATATTCAAAATTTTATATCAAATGAAACAAAACTTAAGATGTATAACGTGAAAGATTTTAAACTCGTAAGCCCAATTGTGATTAGACAAAGCTTAAACACGTAAGATCACAGAGTAGAATTTTGTTACGCGATAAAATGTTTTGAAAAAATAGATAACACACTAACCTCACAAAAAATTACTTTATCGCAAATAGCATTCTAAATTTTGAGCTTATTTTATAGCATAAATTAAATAGAAAATCCTTCTCAAATTTCCACAATAGAAATACCTGAACGGAGATCAAGGTCTGTTGTATAATTTCTTTTATGAGAACGGATGAAAACAAGAACGTATTATTCCATTTTTTTAACTCAACACTGGTTTTACACATAGAATTTGTCTCATCAACTAAACACAATGCATAACTATTTGTAATTAGCAGACCAATCCTTACCTCAGCTATCTCAAATTCCCGGTATACATAATCTCATCTCGTGTGCAGAATATTGTAGGGGAGAGAGAAAGTATCGAACCTTTTTTTTCATTTGTTATAACTGTACTGCTACTATGTCACGGTAATCAAAATTCAAAACTGATAAAACCAAAAATCCTTCTTTAAATCAAGTTTGCCAGCTTGAAGTAAACACCAATCCCATTGTATTTAACCAGTCGTCGAACAACATAACAAAACTACCACCAGCCGCAACGCACTTGTTATGTTGTTCGACGACTGGTTAAATACAATGGGATTGGTGTTTACTTCAAGCTGGCAAACTTGATTTAAAGAATTGTTACCACCACCCGCGCAAACAATTATTGCTAAATTGTATTGCCTATATATGTATATTTGGCAAAAATCCTTGACTGTCAAATACTGTATATTATTTAAAGCCGGGAACTATAATGTATAAAATGGTGTATGAGGTATTGCGCACATTGTAACAAATTAGATCAAATATGGAGCAGCAAGTTACCTAGATGAAAGGAGAGTCAATGTTATAGCGACGCTTAGGTCAAAGATTAAAGAGAGAAAGGTAGAGAGAGTATGGACAAACTAACGGTTTTCAAAACTAATCGTAAGCACAATGCGAAGTTAATCAACTATAAAAGAAACATGTTGCGCGACAGGGAATAGATTATTTACCTGATTTTCGGATTGCGTGCCGAAATGTTTGAATCCACTGTCATAATGATTTTCCAAGATATTTCAACTTCCGGGTACGGAGGTCTTTTTCAATCGCAAACACCTCACCCACTAAGTTGATAATTAATATGTAAAGTGGAAATATTAGTTTAAACTGCCTCATGTATACTTGTTGTTAGATCTCTTAAGCATTACGTTTTATTAAAAAATGCTAGGAAAGTGTATGTTGAATTGGTTTGTGTATATGTCTGCATGTATACAATTTTCGCAATGAGATTACAGTGATTTAATGACAATTAATGACAACTCACTAGATAAGCGTACTTCATGCCTGTGTGTATGTGTTCTCGTTTGTTTTGGATTGAGGAGTAATCAGTTAATGCACGTGTACACTTATCCCAGTGAAATTACAGCGATTTGGCAACATCTGTATGTGTTCTCGTTTGTTTTGGATTGAGGAGTAATCAGTTAATGCACGTGTACACTTATCCCAGTGAAATTACAGCGATTTGGCAACATCTGATTATTCACTCGATTAGCGTGTTTGAGTGTATGTGCGTGAGCGTTTACTTAAGACGGAAAACAAATCTGTTACATGTAATTACAGGCACGTCTAACAGTCATTCAAGTGAAACTAAAATGATAACTGTAACTTCCTAAATGCACACGTCAGACTTATTTTACACGTACTATCCTAAATGAAGTAATTGCGAGTAGCATTCCGGTGAGGAGGGGCAAGATACTATGAATAGAGTAAATAATTAAGAGGTAGCAAAATTAAATTAGAAACGGATAAAGTGTTTCAATAGGGTAGAAAGTTAAATTAAACGGTTCGTAAAAGAAATTGAAAATTGCCTGATAAAGAAAGATACTAGTAATAGTGCAAAGAAAATAGGGCTTTTAAAAAAAATAAACCCTTTTTTACTTGAGCGAGTTTCTGATTCAGATTCGTGCAATCTTCGTTTCCTACCATTATTTAATGCTATATTCCAAATAGGACCTAGTGATTTTTCTACGGCTGTTTCATTCATGATATCATTTCTCGATTTAATTTCTATGGATTCTCTAATCAATCTAGTCGATCTGCTACGGCCACAAATTGATATACGTCTACACCCATCCCAATTAATTGAGTGTCCTGTCTCTACTGTATGGCGTGCAAGATCCGATCTATTAACATGGCCATACTTGCATGCGGTTTTATGTTCCCCTCTTCTTACCCTAATTGGACGCATGGTTTCACCTACATACATCAGATTACAGTCGTTACATGGAATTTCATATACTCCTGATGTGTCTAATGGTTCTATTTTCTCCTTTTGGTTGGGCAGTTTAATACCTATGGTAACGGTCTGTTATAAAATAGTACATATATTGTATTTGGATGCTATCATTTTGATTTTCCTACTTAGTTTAGAATCAGGTATTAACATCACCCTCCGATCATCTTTTTTTATTTGATTTTACGTACTTCCAGTCATGATTCAATTTACTTATAACGTTCAGTATAGTGGCTTCAATTAACTTTAGAGGATACACATTAGCACTGAATATTTCTCGCAGTCTACCTAATTCAATCTCCCTATGCTTTTTATCTGTTAATCTTAAGCTTCTTATTATCATCGATTTTAAGATACCGATTTTCATTCTATATGGGTGATTTGAATTGAAATTAAGAAGGATACCTGAGTAAGTATCCTTTCTATAAACATCCCGTTCTAGTTTTTTACCATTTCTAATTAACTTGACATCCAGAAATGGTAATTCACCACATGATTCATTTTCAATTGTAAACTTCAGCTCGCTCACCTGATTTGCTATATTTAAGAAATTTATCAGTTGATCCTCCCCGTGATTCCAAATAACTAATATATCATCCAAATATCTTATATACAATTTAGGATTTAGGGGCGTTATATCTAAGAGGGTCTTCTCCATGTAATGCATGAAGATATTAGCTATTGGAACTGACAGTGGTTGTCCCATTGGAACACCCCTAATCTGCTTATAAAATTCATTCATAAATTTAAAATAAGTGGAGGACATACATAAGTCCATCATCTCCATGACATGTCTCATCTTCATTTTGCTTCCTTCTAATATTACTGGATGATCAACTAAGGAACGCTGAAAATAATCTAGTGCTTTTGGTACTGGTATATTGGTGTACATCGACACCACATCCAAACTCGCCAATCTGTCGTTTTCATTAAGCTCATATTTATCTACAATCTCAACCAAATTCCCTGTCGCGCAACATGTTTCTTTTAAAGCTTATTTAAGTACTGAATACGGTGCTCTGTCAGTGAAACTCCTAAACAGATATCAACACTTGAAGAAACAATTAGTAAGGCAAGTGGAAAATATTCGTTTCATTAAAATATATTTAAAACATTGCGTAATTCCTAAATGTTTTAAATTTAAATTGCCATTTCATTTAAATGCTAAAGGTAGATCTCTTAAACATGAACTAACTTTGGATATAATGAATACATTGATTAGCGATTTAGAAAAACGCAAATACGAACTAATCAGACAGAAAACTAAACTAAGATCTTTGTTACGTTACTTTTTGCACGTGAATGACTTTAAATGTATAGAAGATTTTACTGATGTTGCACGTAATAGAGAGATAAAATAGGTTCAGATCAGGCATGATAGAAAATTAGTAAATTTGGGCATCTATAGACAGACCTTAACTAAGACGTGCCCTGCTGTAACTAATCGAGTTGTAAACCTTTATAAAATAAATCTTAATGAGAATTAGCTAGAAATACTTAATCGTGGTCTGAATACAGCTATCCAAATTGAGAAATCACCAAAAAATGAGATAATTACTGAGGCTGTTAAAACAGCACAATTCCTCTCAGACAAAGATAAGGTTAAGTTTGAATTAGACATAGCCACAGCTCTGCTAACATGAGAAGATCCAAAATATAAACCAAATTATGCAATAAAACGTCTCAGGAAAGAATTAATAGCAAACAGTGTGATATGCTTGAAAGCAGACAAAGGAGGAGCGACGGTTCTGATGAGTCAATCTGACCATAATGCTAAGATATATGAACAACCAGAAAATATAGAGGCACAGACTAAAATTAATAAAGATCCTACGGATAAGCTACAAGGGGAAGTTAAATTATTGGTCAATAACATAAATGCTGAAGGAGAATTAGATCAAGCGCATGATAATGCTCTCATACGAAAGAGATACAGTCGCTCCTAAAGTGCACGGTTTAGTAAATATACATAAACCAGGCAACCCTTTGAGAGTTATTGCTAATGTCCAACACCCTCCAACATATAAAATGTCTAAGTTTCTATGTTATAGAATAAAGAAATATTTGTACATCTTTGACCATACCATGATGAATTCATACCATTTGGCTGAGATTGTTGATAAATGTGAGCTTAATGAAAACGATAGATTGGCGAGTTTAGATGTGGTGTCAATGTACACCAATATACCAGTACCCAAAGCACTAGATTATTTTCAGCGTTTCCTGGTTGATCATCCAGTAATATTAGAAGGAAGCAAAATGACGATGAGACATGTCATGGAGATGATGGACTTATGTATGTCCTCCACTTATTTTAAATTTATGAATGAATTTTATAAGCAGATTAGAGGTGTTCCAATGGGACAACCACTGTCAGTTCCAATAGCTAATATCTTCATGCATTACATGGAGAAGACCCTCTTAGATATAACGCCCCTAAATCCTAAATTGTATATAAGATATTTGGATGATATATTAGTTATTTGGAATCACGGGGAGGATCAACTGATAAATTTCTTAAATATAGCAAATCAGGTGAGCGAGCTGAAGTTTACAATTGAAAATGAATCATGTGGTGAATTACCATTTCTGGATGTCAAGTTAATTAGAAATGGTAAAAAACTAGAACGGGATGTTTATAGAAAGGATACTTACTCAGGTATCCTTCTTAATTTCAATTCAAATCACCCATATAGAATGAAAATCGGTATCTTAAAATCGATGATAATAAGAAGCTTAAGATTAACAGATAAAAAGCATAGGGAGATTGAATTAGGTAGACTGCGAGAAATATTCAGTGCTAATGGGTATCCTCTAAAGTTAATTGAAGCCACTATAATGAGCGTTATAAGTAAATTTAATCATGACTGGAAGTACGTGAAATCAAATAAAACAAAAGATGATCGGAGGGTAATGGTAATACCTGATTCTAAACTAAGTAGGAAAATCAAAATGATAGCATCCAAATACAATATACGTACTATTTTAAAACAGACCGTTACCCTAGGTATTAAACTGCCCAACCAAAAGGAGAAAATAGAACCATTAGACACATCAGGAGTATATGAAATTCCATGTAACGACTGTAACCTGATGTATGTAGGTGAAACCATGCGTCCAATTAGGGTAAGAAGAGGGGAACATAAAACCGCATGCAAGTATGGCCATGTTAATAGATCGGATCTTGCACGCCATACAGTAGAGACAGGACACTCAATTAATTGGGATGGGTGTAGACGTATATCAATTTGTGGCCGTAGCAGATCAATTAGATTGATTAGAGAATCTATAGAAATTAAATTGATAAATGATATCATGAATGAAACAGCCGTAGAAAAATCACTAGGTCCTATTTGGAATATAGCATTAAATAATTGTTGGAAACGAAGATTGCACGAATCTGAATCAGAAACGCGCTCAAGTAAAAGAATAAGAACACTGGGTGGATATTGACTTATAGAGGTGGTGGTTGAGTAATTCAATATTTTATAATTTATTATCTGATTGTCTTATAATTTCATCCTTGACTACTTGTTATCTTATTTCTTCTATCATATTACGTTCTGTTGTTAGTTTAGCGCCTTTAACAAACATTTATCTATACATGATGGGAAGGTTTATTTTTTTTAAAAGCCCTATTTTCTTTGCACTATTACTAGTATCTTTCTTTATCAGGCAATTTTCAATTTCTTTTACGAACCGTTTAATTTAACTTTCTGACTTATTGAAACACTTTATCCATTAATAATTTAATTTTGCTACCTCTTAATTATTTACTCTATTCATAGTATCTTGCCCCCTCCTCACCGGAATGCTACTCGTACTTACTTCATTTAGGAAAGTACGTGTAAAATAAGTCTGACGTGTGCATTTAGGAAGTGACAGTTATCCTTTTAGTTTCACTTGAATGACTGTTACACGTGCCTGTAATTACATGTAACAGATTAATTCTCAGTCTTAAGTAAACGCTCAAGCACATACACACAAACACGCTAATCGAGTGAATAATCTGATGTTGCCAAATTGCTGTAATTTCACTGGGATGAGTGTACGCGTGCATTAATTGATTACTACTCAATCCAAAACAAACGAGAACACAGGCAGTTACACAAAGATCCGATTTGTCACTATTTCCAATTTTGTTTTGTCTTTGATCGGGTTGACTCATTTTTACTTCAATTGGAAATGCGGTTCTATCACATCTTTGTTTACTGGCGACGTTTCGGTGCCTACTT
>JAQBSW010014207.1:0-12109 GCA_029291075.1 Eudiplozoon nipponicum
ATTACGTAATTCAAAAGCGTTTCGGATGCAGGAAAGAATTTAAACAACACGTTTTCCACACACTATTATAATATATGTTTGTTTGCAAATAATATTCTTTTCAGACAGCAACGTCAGTATGACTTTTTTTAGGTAGAACGACGATTCATTTTTGACGGAAGCAATGCTTTATCAATAGAGTGGCGCTTACGGCTAAAGTCAGTAATATAGCTTGAAAGCAAGTTATATGTTACTTTAGTAATTGGATGCATATTTTTGCTATTATGCCATAGGTCAGTTAAAGCCTTCGATTATGTTCACGTTTAATTTAAATAAATTTTCTTTTGAGTTAATAGACTAAAACGTTTGTCTATTCGGATCGAAACGAGCCTTAATTGGGAACTTTTGTTTCCTTTAGAAACAGATCGTAAGGAATGAGCTACAACCAGTTATAAGAATGAAATCGTAAACGTTTATAATAAGAGTTGCCTTGTTAATTATTAAACATCGAAAGTGTACTATCTGTTTGAAAATAAATTGGTTAATGCAAAGCTGGTTAGAATATGATGCTCAAGACAATAAACAATAGTTTTTTCGTTGGTAGTTTAACCATCAATACGCCTCTTAAAATGTGAAGTTTAGAGACAGACGTTGTCTGCCAAGCTAAATTACATCCTGATCAATAGTATAAACAAATAAAACGCGGGCTTAATATATATTATAATAACACAGATCCTTACTTCATCATGATGAGATACAGCTGACACGTTACTTGACGTGTTTGTATTGTAATCGAAAAATTCATCAATTTCAATTTCGTATGGCTATAACGTAAGAAGTAATATTAAAAAGAAGTTATAAGAACAAATAAAAAACAAATATCTATGTCAAATTGGCAAATTATAGGCAGAAAAAAATCTATTTTTATCATAATTATCAACATATTATAATTTCGCATCTGAAAAAATCACTCGAATGCAGTGTATATCACGAAGAATCTATGAACAAATATGCATAAAAGCTGCGCAGTCGATATGACACTAAAGTTATGGATGTGCTCGAACTCTTACAAAGACGCATCAAAGCGTGCTACTGATGTCCTTTTTGTATTGTAAACTACTCTTTAAATCAAGTTTGCGAGCATGAAGCAAATACCAAACAAATTTTATTTATCCAGTCGTCGAGCAACACAGCAAAAATACCGTCAGTCACGCGTACTGACGCGTTTTGATCTTCCAATATTGTCGTCAGTGTACGATGACAAACTGACAAGTAAGGATCAATTTTGCTTTCCATATATATGCATTGAGGTTTCATCCTTGCTATACAGTTTGCCACCGTACACTGCTGATGATCATGGAAGGTTAAAGCGCGTCAGTACGTGTGATTGATGGAAATTTTTTGCTGTGTTGTTCGACAACCGGTTAATTTCAATCGGATTGATGTTTAGTTCAATTTCTCAAACCTTGTATAGATAATTTTAACCGCCACGCGCGCATGCAATGCTCTTTTAAAACTGAAAAATTTTTTCACACCGTTCTCCCTCCGAACATCATGAAAATTTGTGGCTGCTGCTTATTTATCCACAAAGCTTCTTTTGTGGCTAAATCATTTTTATTTCGTTTAGTAATAAAATTAAAGGCCACGTCAGTAGAACATACGTACGAGATTTCAACAGTATTGCGCAACGGCAAAAATGTATGCAATATTTGATTTGAAACAGGTGTTTAATATTGCAGTGTTCTTTCAATCTGGTAAATAACAATCTCGTCAATTGGCCCACGTAAATAAATCGACAAATTGCGCATGCATTTTAATAATAAAACACTATTTATCAGCATGCGTGTTACTTTAGCATCCGTTTGAAATTAATTTTTGAATACATGTATGCAGTGTGGGGGTCAATTAACCTGATGGAGATTAATTAACTCCTCATATAAAAATAAATCAATTTTTTTTGCACAATTGATGTTACCGCTAATTTCATAAAACAAAATTTGTTGTCAAAATAATCTTTTTCTTCATAACTTTCTCTGTGCCTATTGTCGATGATTTTGACTTGTCTTTGATGATTTTAGTATTCAGTCTTCTTGAGATTTCCAGCTGCGTATTATGCGTACTGCATGTTCCTGGTTTAACTTTCTTTCATTCCAGAAAGAAATTTAGCAAAGCGATATTTTGACAATAAATTATTGAAGTTGTTTACAAATTACTACTCTTATTGATTTTACGGAAAGGATCTCAAATTAACTTACGGAAAAGTACGTTGTAACAGTCAGCGAGATATATCCTATTTTAGCATAATTGATAACAGCAATAAAACCGAGCATACGTACCAATTAATCGACGAACATGAGAAATTTTGTTTAAGAGATAGGGCTGACGAAGTTAGCTGTTATTACTTCGATGATCATTCCACATATGTGGATTAACTGAGCCTGGCGTCTCAAGGGCTCTTCTATGGTATGATCAAAGGGCCTCTTCCGCAGTTGCGCAACATATTATTGATCAAGAAGAGAATTTATAGATTTTCTGGAGTAACAAGTGTTATGAAGCAGTCGTAATTCTTAATTTTGGTGAATTTTAGGTTAGGAAACTTTTATGACATTTCAGTATACATTTATTAGACCACATTAGCAAAAGTATTAATGGAATTCAACCACAAAATAGAAATATTGAGACCAAGTATTTTTTGAAATTTGATTGCGGAGTGTAAAGCTTAATTCTGCTATTGTGAATATTGTGCTGTGGATATAAGTAAACAAATTGGCCTGAAGATGGAAAGGGGATTTCTGTTCCGAAACGTCGCCAGTAAACAAATATGTGATAGAACCGCATTTCCATTAGGACGAATACAAACTCAGCCCGATGGAAGACAAAACGGAAATGGAAATTGTGATCAATCGGATCTTTGTAAAACTGTCGGTGCAAAGCTATTACCTGGGTACGCAAAACGCGGCATTGGAAAAAGCAGTATTATTTTAAAATTTAAAGATAGACATCGCTAAGATGTGATTGGTTACGCTAAACGTAGGGTTATGATTGGATGAACGACAATATCACTAACGAATCAAAATTATTGACTGTCGTGGTTATGCAGCGTGAGGCCGTGAGGAACATAAAGTCTTCGTCATTGACAGACATAAAAAAATTAGTATTTTTTTTAAAATTTGATTGTGGAGTGCCAGCTTCATATTTTCCAATGTCGCATTTTGCATACGCGGCAAAGATGTGATAGAACCGCATTTCCATTGGGACGAATACAAACCCAGCCCGATCGAAGACAAAAGGGAAATGGAAATTGTGATTAATCGGATATTTGTGAAACTGTCCGAAAAAGCTACTACCCGCGTACTCAAAACGCGACATTGCAAAATATTGAGACAAATCCAGGTTTTTTCTAGTCAAGCAACACGGAACCAGGTAATGCTAATTTTTAAACAAATAACACTTTTGAGCTTAACTAAGGTTCCACAAAAGTAAAACACACACCTGTAATAGAATCAAACATAAATGAGTATATAATTTGAAAGAAAATTTTTTTATCTCAATCCTAGTAGCCGTACATTAATTTCTGCTTGCTGGAATGTGCCTGTAAGATATCTATGCGGTCATCATGCGAGATTTTTTGCATCTGGTCGTACACTTAAATAGGCTAAATACTGTTTGTTGCGGAGAACTGATATATATGCAAGTATGTATTAGGTGTTGCGAACCTAGTAATTGTTTAGTTAGATCAGAAAGGATAGCAGCTGCATTAATGGAAAGTATAATCACATGCACATTCGTTTTCTGCGCTTACTGGCGACCCATTAGTATATATAATATATAGAGTGAGTTAGCGTTGAAGTCGCATTGTCGTAGACCTTATATGATGTTAGCTTCACTATTGCAGGTTTACACATTCGTCTAGGAGATTGTACCGTCCTATTATCCCGCATTCCTCACCCAAATATATAGTGGTTAAAGAGCGTAATACCGGCTACTGATGAGTCGCCAGTAAGCACGAAACGAATGTGCATGAGATTATACTTTCCGTTCATGCTGCCTTTGGTTTATCCTTCTGGTCACAACTGAACTAATTTGTTACTATGTTCGAAACATCTAATACATACTTTCAATTAAATAGGCTATTCTATTAGATAAACATTCTCTTTGCCATCAGTTAAAAGAGTTTTGAATGCAAGTGTCGACTTGAGTGAGACAAGACTCACATTTTTAACTATCTGCAAATCAACGGAAGCTTCTACAATTAAGCGATCATTGATTGTTCAGGTGGTGTTTACAATTATTTAACTCAAGTTTGCGAGCTTGAATTAAGCACAAATCCAAATGTATTACCTTTTCCTTGTTGGGCGCAACAAGGTGTTTGCATCCGCTGTCTACCTGATTAATCCAGATATTTCGACTTCCGCTTTCGGAAGTCATTTTCAATCAAAAGCACATACCACAATCCATCTGATAATGAAAATGTGAAGTGGAAAATTTAGTTCAAGCTGCCCCATTTATACTTGTTATTAGATCTCTTAAGCACAACTAGTTAAGTGTTTGTCAAATTGGTTTGTGTATTTGTCTGCATGTGTACATTCATCGAAATGACATTACAGTTATTTAATTACAAATATTGACGACTCACTAGATAAGCGTACGCCATGCCTGTGTTTATATGATCTCGTTTGATTTGGATTGAGAAGTAATCAATAACTACACGTGTTCACTCATCCTAGTGAAATTGAGCGATTTAGCAACAACTGACAATTCATTAAATAAGCGAATTCCACGCCTATTTGTATATGTGTGTGGGCGTTTGGTTAAGACTGAGAAAGTGTGCAGCCGAAATTCCAGTCAAGTTCAATGTATGAGATACTGCTGGAAGTGCGAGCCGCATATCTAATTTTGCTTTCCATATATATATGCAATGCGGATTGATCGTTGCCGTCGTACTCTGATAATGATCATGGAAGGTCGAAACACATCAGTGCGTTGCGACTGGCGTTAGTTTTGTTATGCTATTCGATGACAGGTTTAGTAAAATGGTATTGTTGTTTACTTCAAGCACGAAAACTTGATTGAAAGAATTGTAATCACCACCCGCGCAATTAATAATTGTTTAATTGTATTGTCTATTTATATGTGTGTGGCCAAAGCTACAAACAGCTAATGTTCGTGACTGCATAGAAATGGAAGAGCCGACAATTCCAGTCAAGTAAAATTTATGCGAGACTGTTATAAGTGAGAGTTGCATATCTAACATTTATTTTCATATATATTCCATGCGGTTTCATCCCCAATAGTCAGTTTTTCATCGCACTCTGATTATGATAATGGATGGTCGAAAAGCGTCAATGCATTGCGGCCGGCGGTATTTTGTTATGTTGTTCGATGACACGTTAAATAAAATGGGATTGGTGTTTACTTCAAGCTCGCAAACTTGATTTAGAGAACCGTAACCACCATCCGCGCAATCAATTATTGTTTTATTGTATTGTGCATATATATATATATATATGTGTGTGGCGAAAGCTGCAAACAGTTAATGTTCGTGACTGCATATAAATTGTGCAGCCGACATTTCCAGTCAAGTTAAATGTATGCGAAACTGCTAGAGGTCAGAGCCGCACATCTAACTTTGATTGCCATATATATTCAATGCCGTTTGATCCTCGCAAGTTAGTTTTTCGTCGAACTCAAGTGATGATCATGGAAGGACGAAACGCGTCAGTGCATTGCAGCTGGCGGTAGTTTCGTTAAGATTCTTTAAATCAAGTTTGCGAGCTTGAAGTAAACACTAATCCCATTGTATTTTACCAGACGTCAAACAACATAAAAAAACTACCGCCAGCCGCAACGCACTGACGCGTTTCGACCTTCCTTGATCATCATCAGAGTACGACGGCAAACTGACTATCGAGGATCAAATTTGATTTCCATATATATTCAATGCGGTTTGATCCTCGATAGTCAGTTTGCCGTCGTACTCTGATGATGATCAAAGAAGGTCAAAACGCGTCAGTGCGTTGCGGCTGGCGGTAGTTTTGTTATGTTCGTCGACGACTGGTTAAATACAATGGGACTGGTGTTTACTTCAAGCTCGCAAACTTGATTAAAAGAACTGTTACCACCACCCGTGCAAACAATTATTGTTGAAGTTTTGTTAAGATGTTTGACAAGTGGTTAAGTGTAATGGGATTGGTGTTTACTTCAAGCTCGCAAACTTGATTTAGAGAATCGTTACCACCACCCGCGCAATTAATTAATGTTTAATTGTATTGTCTACATATAGATGTGTGTGGCGAAATCTGCTAACTGTTAATGTTCGTGACTGCATAAGAATTATGCAGCCGAAATTTTCAGTCGAGTTCCATGTATGCGATACTGCTAAAGGTGAGAGCCGCATATCTAAATTTGATTATCATATATATTCAATGCGGTTTGATCCTCGTTGGTCAGTTTGTCGTCGAACTCTGGTGATGATGATGGAAGGACAAAACGCATCAGTGCATTGCGTCTGGCGTTAGATTTGTTAAGTTGTTCGATGACCGGTTAAGTACAATAAGATTGGGGTTTACTTCAAGCTCGCAAACTTGATTTAGAGAAACTGTAACCACCATCCCCGCAATCAATTATTGTTTTAATGTATTTTGCATATATATATATATATATATATATATATATATATATATATATATATGTGTGTGTGTGTGTGTGTGGCAAAAGCTGCAAGCAGTTAATGTTCATGACTGCATATAAATTTTGCAGCCGATATATCAAGTCAAGTTCAATTTATGCGAGACTGCTAGAGGTTAGAGACTCATATCTAAATTTGATTGCCATATATATTCAATGCGGTTTGATCCTCGATAGTCAGTTTGCCGTCGTACTCTGATGATGATCAAGGAAGGTCGAAACGCGTCAGTGCGTTGCGGCTGGCGGTAGTTTTGTTATGTTGTTCGACGACTGGTTAAATACAATGGGATTGGTGTTTACTTCAAGCTCGCAAACTTGATTTAAAGAATTGTTACCACCACCCGCGCAAACAATTATTGTTAAATTGTATTGCCTATATATGTATATGTGGCGAAAGCTGCAAGCAGTTAATGTTCGTGACTGCATAGAAATTGTGCAGCCGACATTTCCAGTCAAGTTCAATGTATGCGAGACTGCTAGAGGTGAGAGCCGCATATCTAACTTTGATTTCCATATATATTCAATGCGGTTTGATCCTCGATAGTCAGTTTGCCGTCGTAACTCTGATGATGATCATGGAAGGTCGAAACGCGTCAGTGCGTTGCGCCTGGCGGTAGTTTTGTTAAGTTGTTCGACGACTGGTTAAGTACAATGAGATTGGTGTTTACTTGAAGCTCGCAAACTTGATTTAGAGAATCGTAACCACCACCCGCGCAATCTATTATTTTTCAATTGTAGTTTCCATATATGTGTGTGGCGAAAACTGCAAGCAGTTCATGTTCGTGACGGCATATAGATTGAGCAGCCCACTTTTCCAGTCAAGTTAATTGTATACGAGACTGCTAGAGGTGAGAGCCGTATATCTAACTTTGATCACCATATATAGTCAATGTGGTTTGATCCTCGCTGGTCAGTTTGTCGTTGTATTCTGATGATGATCTTGGAATGACAAAACGCGTCAGTGCATTGCGGCTGGCGTTACATTTGTTAAGTTGTTCGATGACTGGTTAAGTACAATGGGATTATTGTTTACTTCAGGCTCGCAAACTTGATTTAGAGAACCATAATCACCATCCCCGCAATCAATTATTGTTTTAATGTATTGTGCATATATATATGTGTGTGTGGCAAAAGCTGCAAGCTGTTAATGTTCGTGACTGCATATAAATTTTGCAGCCGATTTTTCAAGTCAAGTTCAATTTATGCGAGACTGCTAGAGGTTAGAGCCTCACATATAACTTTGATTGCCATATATATTTAAAGCGGTTTGATCCTCGCCAGTCAGTTTGTCGTCGAACTCTGATGATGATCATGGAAGGTCGAAACGCGTCAATGCATTGCGGCTGGCGGTAGGTTTGTTATGTTGTTCGACGACTGGTTAAATACAATAGGATTGGTGTTTACTTCAAGCTCGCAAACTTGATTTAGAGAACCGTAACCACCATCCCCGCAATCAATTATTGTTTAATTGTATTGTGCATGTATATGTGTGTGGCGAAAGCTGCAAGTAGTTAATGTTCGTGACTGCATAGAAATTGTGCAGCCGACATTTCCAGTCAATTTTAATGTATGCGAGACTACTAGAGATGAGAGCTGCATATCTAAATTTGATTTCTATATATATTCAATGCGGTTTGATCCTCACTAGTCAGTTTGTCGTTTTATTCTAATGATGGTCTTGGAATGACAAAACGCGTCAGTGCATTGCGGCTGGCGTTAGGTTTGTTAAGTTTTTCGATGACTGGTTAAGTACAATAAGATTGGTGTTTACTTCAGGCTCGCAAACTTGATTTAGAGAACCATAACCAGCATCCCCGCAATCAATTATTGTTTTAATGTATTGTGCATATATATATGTGTGTGGCAAAAGCTGCAAGCTGTTAATGTTCGTGACTGCATATAAATTTTGCAGCCGATTTTTCAAGTCAAGTTCAATTTATGCGAGACTACTAGAGGTTAGAGCCGCATAACTAAATTTGATTTCCATATATATTCAATGCGGTTTGACCCTCACTAGTCAGTTTGTCGTTGTATTCTGATGATGATCATGGAAGGACGAAACGCGTCAGTGCATTGCGGCTGGCGGTAATTTTATTATCTTTTTCGACGACTGGTTAATTAAATTCAGATTGGTGTTCACTTCAAGCTCGCAAACTTGATTTAGAGAAACATAACCACCACCCGCGCAATCAATTGTTGTTTACTTGAATTGTCCGTATATATTTGTGTGGCGAAAGCTGCATATAAATTTTGCAGCCCACATTTCCAGTCAAGTTAAATGTATTCAAGACAGCTGGAAGTGAGAGCCGCATACATACTTTTATTTCCATATATATTCAATGCGGTTCCATCCCCAATAGTCAGTTTTCTGTCGCACTCTGATAATGATAATGGGCGGTCGAAAAGCGTCAGAGCATTGCGGCTGGCGTTAGTTTTGTTATGTTGTTCGACGACTAGTTAAATGCAATGAGATTGGTGTTTATTTCGAGCTGGCGATCAAGATTGAAATAATTGCTACTACCAACCGCGCTATCAATTATTTTTAAACTGAGAAATAATCTGTAACATATAATTAGCGGCATGTATATCACTGATTCAGTGAAACTAAAATGACAAATGTGAAGTCTCATTTGCACATGCCGGACCTATTTTTACACTTAGTTTTCTAAATGAACTAATTACGTGTGGCATCCCAGTAAGGAAGGGGTAAGAAACTCTGAATACATAGGCGCAAAATTTTCCCAGTAAATAATTAAGTTAGTAAAATTAAATAAGATAAGAAATATGTGTTTCCATAGGTTAGAAAGCTAAGATTTAAATAAAAATGGAGTCATAAAAGAAATTTGAAAATTGTCTATTCAAGAAAGATAATATCAATTGTGCAACGAAAAGATGTCCTTTTTCACCTCATGCAAATGTAATTTTTTGTTAAAAGGCGCTACACCGTCAACTGAACCTAAAATAATATATAAAATAAGATACAAAGTCCTCAAGGATGAAATTATAAGATAATCCGCAAATAAATTTGGAGATATTGAATTACTCACCAGAGCCCTCTATCATTACTGAACATACAGCACACTACTTGGAGAAGTTGTATCGAAATGAACATTTATATAATTAAACGAACATTGGTTGCGCGGGCGGTGATAGCAATTACTATATTTGAAGTTTCGAACTTGATATAAACACCTGTCCCATTAATTTAATACATTTGTCAGTATAAACTAAGAATTTTATACAGTAGAAGGGGGAATTCATCTAATAGACCGATTTCGCACTTATTAGGAACTTGTTACGTACTGGCCAGTATTTGCCGCGGGCAGAACTCGAACCCAGGCACGTCTGTTTCGGAATCTGGTGCTCTAACTACTGAGCCACCCTGCAATAGTAGAGATCGTTCTGAATAGTATACAATTGGATTCGGCGTTCTAAATTGGCAGGTTTGTCTAGTGTTAAGAGCAATTGACTCCGAAGTGGACGTGCCCAGATTTGCGCCCTGTCAGCTGCAAATTCTAGCCAGTACCTGATGAGTTCCCAATGAGGACCAAATCGGTCTACTAGATGAATTACCTTTTCTAAACTATACAATTCTTAGTTTATACTGACAAATGTATGTACTGGTCAGGTGTTAATATCAAGACCACAACTTCGATTATAGTAATTCCATGATCATTATAAGAGTAGGACAGCAAACTGATTAGCGAGAATCAAGCGGTAATGCGTATGTATAGGTAGAAAAATGATATATGCGGCTATTACATCTAGTGGTCTCGCATACATTGTATTTGTCTAGGACAGTCAGTTGCACAATTATACTGTGCAGTCACGAACATTAACTGTTTTCAGCTTTCGCCACATATTTAATTAGGTAACAAAATTAAACAATCATTGTTTGCGCGGGTGGTGGTAACAATTCTTAAAATTCAGTTTGCGAGCTTGAAGTAAACACCAAACCTATTGTCTTTAACCAGTCGTCGAAAAACTTAGCAAAATTACCGGTAGCCACATGACAGGCTGCAAAGCCAACTTCTTTATTTATGCATAAGGCAGCTTGCAGTCTTACTCTGATGATGATCATGGAAGATGACGTTACTTTTGCCATGTTGGACGACGACTGGTTAAATACAATAGAAACTATTATAATGTCTGTAAATTCAAATAAGCCATTTTTCTGAAGCGATCAATCCACTATTGCCTAACTAAATAATTTATATGCTTATGACAGTAGAAAATTTGTAAACGTTAAAAGCAATAATTTATGCCCAAGATGGTGTTGAAAATGTACCTGATCCATGCTTTACAGTATAAGATATGAACTTGACTGCAAAGAATTTGTTTAGTCAAATTTTAATCCAGTAAAATGTGTATGAAGCAACAACGGGGTATGAGAAAATCATCTCAACATTGTAAAATAGGTAATGTAATATGCGATTCATTTGCATTAGAAGGATTGCCTTTTGATTATGATGATGTCCGAGGAAGTTTGAAAGACGCCAGTACCTGCAGTTAATGGAAGTTCTGTTATGTTTTGTGACTGGTAAATTAGTTCGCTTCACATTCGATGGAATAATTGGAACGCAAAGGTTTGCAATACCTGCGGAAATCGTAGATTGCACAAATGTTTAACGTTAGATACCGCCCATACTGTTTCGTTCATTGTTCCGATAATTTCAAAGGGAGGCGAAAATATATAAGTTTGTTTAAATTTTCATATTGATAGGAAACCTTATGAAAAGTAAGCTAATGCTTTCTAATGGTGTCAATTCCACGTTCGCAAACCTCATTTAAATATAATTGCAGCACACGTCTTCAAATTAAAATGAAGTGTAAAATGATTGGCATGAATATAGATATGAATCACAGATTCACGTCTATTTGACAAGTGAAAAGAATGATATGCTTATAAATGAATGGTATTAGTTGCTTAAAACTGAACGTTAAAATTTACCCATCATTTAATATGTGATATTTTATTTCAGTGTTTGGCAACGGTATATGTAACTAAAGCCATTTTCTGTTTATGCATATATATATATATATATATATATATATATATATATATATATATATATATATATCTATATATATATATATATATATATATATATATATATCACAATATACGACGACAGCTTTCCAATAATATCTAGTATAATAATTTAAACAATGGAATATCTTTATTTCCAATATGAAAAAATTAATTCAATAATCCTATAATGGCTACGGAATGTAATAGAAAGATAATCCACTGGACGTTTGTTATTAAATGGATTAGTAAAGAATAAAAATATGACGATAGATAAATGTCATTTATCAGAAATAGATAGAGCAATATAAACTACGCAGACAGACGGATAGATATAAAATAAAAATATATATGTACTTCAAGGTAGGCAGGCAGAAAGAAAGATGGACGGACGGATGTATAGATATATAGTAA
>JAQBSW010014208.1:0-12107 GCA_029291075.1 Eudiplozoon nipponicum
ACAGTATTTGCATTACAGCAGTTTTGTGCCATTTCAATATAAATTATCAACAGCTCGTGGTTGCTTCTCAAGAATTGACAGGTTGGTTAGTCAAGATTCTAAAGAAAATGAATATAATAAGGCAATTAACGATTTAATGTCTAATGGCTATCCCAGACAATTAATTGAATCAATTATTAAAAGGGGAGTTAACCAGAAACAGACGTACTATGGGCCAGAAAAGAAAACCGTCTACCTAAACATCCCATTTAAGGGGGATGCAGTTTCCCGAATGGCACAAAAGAAAGTTGAAGCAGCATTGACACGCACATTTAATGCAGCCAAACTACGAGTGTTATTTAGGGTAACACACTTGCCTTTACCAGCAATCAAAGAGAAACAGCCGTTAATGTCGATATCAAATATTATTTACCAATATACATGCGCAAGTTGTCGATCAACTTACGTAGGCCGATCGACCAGACGGTTAATTACTCGAATGAGAGAACATTGCAACTTGAACGCCTGTTTTAAATCAAATGGTGAATACACGTCTGCTATTGCGCAACACATCATCGAAACAACGCACGTATGTTCTCCAGACGTAGCATTCAAAGTAATTACTAAATGCAGAAACAAAAGGGAGCTAGCCACATACGAAGCCTTATGGATAAACAAATTGCAGCCGGATTTATGTAAGCAGAAGAAGCACGTACAAGCATTGAGTTTGAACTGGATGTGACGCACGCAATTTGATTGGTTTCTATTTTTCACACTCGCTTTGTTCACGTATTTCTATCTTGTTTTGCTTTCCAATTTATATATAAAGATATGTTCATGAGTAGATATTTGATAAGTTTAATCTCAAAAACATCATTAATCTCAGCATCATGAAAATAAACATAATTAAAATCTGTTCTGTTACCTATTTTTAAAGCTCTCGTCTTTTTACTGTTTATTCTCAGTCCTAGTGTTCACAAATATCTACTTAAATCATACAAATCTAGTTTCACATTATTTTTGGAGAATTCGACATTATTTGGATCAATTGGAAAGATTATTTTCAAATCATCAGCAAATTTGCAAACTCGACCGTTAGGGATTTTAGTTTCCAAATGTGCAAATAAAATTTTAAATAAAATTGGCCCCAAACTTGATCCCTGTGGAACTCCACTTGTTACCCTTTTCGATTTAGATATCAAATCGTTTACTTGAATACTCATTCTTTGATTATATAAATAGTATCTAAGTAATCTAAAAATATTCGGATCAATATTCAATAAATTAATCGCATTCAAAATAGCATCAAAAGATATAGAGTCAAAAGCTTTTGAGATATCTATGAATACAATTAATGCATCTAACTTTTTCTCATCTAATGTAATTACATGTTTCCACATAGAGAGCATATTAGTAATTGTCGACCTGTCTTTCGTAAAGCCATGTTGGCATATATCGAAATCAGCCGGCAGCATACGTTCTAAATGATCAAGTATCAATCGTTCTATTATCTTCAAAAACGAAGGGATAATAGAGATTAATCTATAATCACTGGCACACGTTGGCTTACTTACTTTAGGCAAAGGTTTAGCTTGTAGAGGTTAAATTAATTATCCGACGGAAATTAACCTCTCATATAAAAATAAATCAATTTTTATTTTTGGACATTTGATGTTATCGCTGTTGTCGTAAAACAATATTGTAACTTTTGAAAAATATTGTAAAATTTTTTGAAAGTTCTTTTGTTCATATTGTCGAAGTTTTGGACTTGTCTTGTGAGAAAGAAATGAGAGAGTTTTGATCTGAGTTTCTGAATTGCATAAGCGGGACACTGCGTGGTTCCATCTCCGATTCTTTGTCAATAAAACTTTGTAATCTTCTCGTCATTTTGTCGTTTTTAATTATCAGCGAAAAGAAACACAAATTTGCTTTGGGTATTTTAAGTTAATACTTGTTTTAAGGTCTCAATCATTCCAGTTCAGTGAATTTGTGGATATCAGCGTATCCGGGTAAGCTTACTTAATTAATATAATATATAAATTACAAGTAATTTAATAATATCATGTCTGGTTTATTAAGTACTGAGGATACAGAGCAGTTGGCTAGCGGACTTAAGGATTGTAGCTTAAGGGATAGTTCAGAGGAACTTAAGTGTTCCAAGATAGATGATCATTCCGCATATATGGATTTTCCGAGCCTGCATCCAAGAGACCCCTTATGGTAGTGACCTAAGGGCCTCTACAAAAAATGGCGACCGCGCCAGGATCCTTTATGCGGAAAGATATGATGTAGATGATCGGTTTTGCCGCAATTATATGGATAGCAATGTTAAGCTCACCATGTACAGACCAGACAACCATTCTGAATGGGTCGAAGAAGCAAAATTATATTTTAAACTAAAACGGATGACCGACCCTATAGAAAGGTTTGCCTCGGCCTGGTGGTGCTTACCTGAGCCATTAAAAAAGAATCTGTTTAGACTCAGGAAATTTGTTACTGAGAACGAACCAGAAAATGCATTTGAGCTTCTAGTAGAAGAACTCCATGGACGATATCAACCCGAGAGGATTGAACGGATGACTGACTTATTACGTCAGGAAAAGATGGGAAATCTACTTCCATCTGAATTTTATGACAGACTTATTTCAAAATCCATCGGGCTTGATATATCTGAGGAAGTTATAAATAGTATATTTGTAGCAGAATTGCCTGCTAGACTAGGAGCCACCTTGGATATATATGATACATTGGAATTAGAGTGGCCCAAGAAGCTCAAAGGGTTGGACAAAGTGTATCGTCAGGTGGAAACTAAGGTGTATGCAGTAACCGCAGATTCACGCCTGGAGCAGCAACTCAGACATCTCTCAGAGAGGCTCCTGACCATAGAGAATGAATTAAGTAACCTCTGCAGGGATGTGGGTTGGATAAAAAGCAATAGGAAACTTCCAACAGAAGTAGGGTAAATTCTCGAAAACAACATTCAAATTCCAAACATTGGAGAGGCGAATCGCGTGAGAGTGTACAAAGACCACGCGAGTGGTGCATATCGCATCGCAAATACGCCGAGTTTGGAAAATGTCAGGAGGGGGATGCACATTTCCAAAGTTGGGTGGTCCCCGATGGAAAGGAAGTAGTCTTCCTGTAGACTGGTCGAAGCTGCCGGAAAACTAATGAAGCCCCCGCTAATAGGAGTCGTAAGGGGGGTGCGCGCGGTAATACAGTCAGTAAATCTGTTAGATTTCGGCTGGCAGGTAATCTTAAAGAGGTTGCTGGTTATAGCAACAATAAGTTCGTTATAACTGATGAACTTAGCGGCTTAAATTTCTTAATAGACACGGGTGCAGAGGTGAGCATAGTTCGATCTGATGTGGTGGAAATTGATAGCCCCACATTCGATTACAAACTGTGGGCTGCTAATGGAAGTCCAATTGAGGCTAAGGGAGTTAAAGAATAGTCAGTGACATTGGGGCAGAAATCTCCATTTACGTGGAATTTTCTGGGCGCTGATATAAAGGATAGCATCAATGGGATGGACTTTTTGATCCATTTTAATCTCGCTTTAGATCCAAAATCTGGGACCATTGAACAAGGCACTGAGATAGTGACTTATGCTGACACTGGGACCTCAGTAGTTAGGTCAATGAGTCTACCCAGACCCGTCGTCGCCGATGACTTGGCGGATATCATCGAGAAACACCAGGCCGTGTTTCTGCCATTCAATGCTAAACGCAAGGGTTTAAAGACAGGCATAGAACACCAAATCGAGTTGGTGGAGCCACTACCTTGTTCGCCGAAGTCTCAACCGTTAGCACAACACAAGCAGCAGGTTGCTATTGAAGAATTTAAGCAGTTGAGAGAAGAAGGAATTTGTAGGCGTTCAAATTCCAACTTTGCATCTCCAATAGTGGTTGTTCCCAAACCTGAACCAGGTCAATGGAGGGTTTGTGGTAACTATCGTCTATTGAATTCGGTAACGAAAGGCGATTCGTATCCTCTACCGAACCAGAGTACTTTGCCCAGGGTATGAGGTATATACAACGTTAGATCTGCAGAAGGCGTACTATCAAGTACCTATGGAGGCAGAATCTATACCGCTCACAGCAGTGCGATTCCCTGGAGGAGGATCGCATGAATTCTTATGTATGCATTTTGGGTTGAAGAATGCAAGTCAGACATTCCAGCGTCTGACAGAGGAAGTTCTTCAAGACTGTTAATTTGCTAGATTGTATATAGATGACATCATTATATATAGTCAACCTAGGGAGGAATACCAGGAGCATTTAGACATCGTTTTGTCTAAGCTGGAACATTATAGATTGGTAGTGAAACCAGAAAAGAGTAGGATTAGTTGCTCTACCGTAAAATATCTTGGACACACCATTTCCAAGGATGGAATCAAGCCCTTGGAAGACAAAGTACAAGCAATCAAGGATGTGCCAGAACCTAGAACTGTACGCCAGTTGCGTAGATTTTTGGACATGATTAGCTACTATCGTCGGTTCATATCAGGTTTAGCTGGAATTTTGGGGTCGCTAACTCGACATTTAGTTCGTAAACGGAGCACGATCAAGAAGTCCTGGCCTATTAATTTTAGCCAAGACGACAAGGAAAAATTCAAGAGGGCCAAAGATCTGTTAAGTCAAATTACCACATTAGCACCTGTGGATTGGACTAAGCCGTTTGAGCTGGTCACAGATGCTTCTGATGTAGCCATAGGAGCAGTGTTACATCAACGGGTTAATGGTATAGTCAAGCCGATTGGATTCTATAGTAGGAAACTCCAAGATCGCGAGAAGCGAAATGACACGCTTGGAAAGGAGCTACTAGCAGTTTATTCTGCAGTTTTGCATTTTGAGCATTACCTAGATGGACATCAGTTTATGAAATTAAATGATCATAAACCGTTGTTAAGTATCTTTGGGAAAGCAAATAGGCTAAATTATTTTCAGCAGGTGAATTCACAAATAACCCGACTCGCAGAATTTGATTTTACCATTAGTCATATCTAAGGAAAAGAGAATGTGGTGGCAGATACTTTCAGTAGACCAGACGTATCAGATGAAGATATGATTCGTTCAGAGTCACTCGTATGCTCGGTTGTATCTTCTAATGATTAAGTCCAGAAATTGATGGAAACACAAGGTCTTGATCCTTTAGTAGCTGTGTTGACAAATAATCCTACATAGACACACAGGAAGATTGGAGATAAGTGGTTATTATGTGAAATCTCCAGGAGCCAACCTAGACCTTACGTACCGTTAGAAATAAGGTATAAGGTAATTCAACAGCTACATGAATTCAGTCATCCTTCCAATAAGGCAACTATCAGGATGGTCACTGATAGATATGTATGGCCTAAGATGTCGAAAGACATAAGAGCCTGAGTAAGAATATGTGCCCGGTGTCAAACTTGTAAAGTTTGGCGTCATACCAAAACTGAAATTAAAACGATTGGTATACCAGCAGGTCGATTCATGCATGTTCATATTGATATAGTAGAAATGCCTGAGATTTCCGGCCAAAAGTATTTACTCACGATGGTCCATCGGTTCAGTCGTCAGTTTGAGTTAATAATCCTGAAGGACATGACAGCTCAAGAGGTCTTACTTATGTTCTTGCATAATTGGGTGTCGCGATATGGTGTACCGGTAAGAGTAACTACTGATCGTGGTAGTCAGTTTATGTCTGAACTGTTTATCAGATCATTGAATACAATGGGGATAGAAGTAAGACACACATGTGCTTATAATCCCAGAGCCAATGGGATGGTTGAGAGACTGCACAGGGAGCTGAAGGCTGCATTACGCTGCACCGGTGGATCCAGTTGGATACATGATTTTCCCATAGTTTTGTTGGCAATGCAAAACAGATACAGAGTTCAGTTAGGAACATCCATAGCAGAACTTGTTTATTGAGAGCCACTGAGGCTACCTGGAAATATTCTAATAGAAGCTCCAAGTTGTCTTGATTGGGTCTCTAGTTCAGTAGATTGGTTTGTTGGAGCATTGAGAGATAAAATGAGTCGTTTAGCTCCAATCAAACTAGAAAGCCAAAGTCTACAGGCTATGTATCTTCAGATTTAAAGCGGGCATCGCATGTATACATAACTAACGAAAACAGACAGAATTGTCTGACTCTATTCTATAAGGGGCCATATAAAGTCAATCATATGACTGAGAAAAATGCATTTATAGAAGTAAATGGCACTGTAGAATGTGTAACACTGGATCGATGTATTCCACAGTTTATTTGGACGGAGGAGGAGACTGAGGAACAGTATTCACCAAAGTACCCAGAAGTTGAGGCGAGATGTAACTTAGAAATTGGTGAGACAAATGAAGAGTCGAATAAATATGGTAAAGAAGTAAAGATTAAAACCAAGACAACTGAGAATCAAGAACAATGCGATATGAATATGAAATCTGGTGAAATACCAGCACAACTTGTTGAAACTCGGCCTGGAAGAGTCATAAAAAAACCGAAGAATGAAGACTACATCATGTATGGTTAATCATCTTAAACATGAGGGTGTATGTAGAGGTTAAATTAATTATTGGACACCAATTAACCTCTCATATAAAATAAATCAATTTTTATTTTTGGACATTTGATGTTATCGCTGGTTTCGTAAAACCATATTCTAATTTTTGAAAAATATTGTAAAATTATTTGAAAGTTCTTTTGTTCATATTGTCGAAGTTTTGGACTTGTCTTGTGGAAGAAAATGAGAGAGTTTTGATCTGAGTTTCTGATTTGCATAAGCGGGACACTGCGTGGATCCTCTCCGATCCTTTGTGAATAAAACTTTGTAATCTTCTCGTCATTTTGTTGTTTTTAATTATCAGCGAAAAGGACCACAAATTTGCTTTGGGTATTTTAAGTTAATACTTGCTTTAAGGTCTCAATCATTCCAGTTCAGTAATTTGTGGACATCAGCGTATCCGGGTAAGCTTACTTAATTAGTATAATATTTAATAATATCATGTCTGGTTTATTAAATACTGAGGATACAGAGCAGTTGGCTAGCGGACTTAAGGATTGTAGCTTAAGAGATAGTTCAGAGGAACTTAAGTGTTCCAAGATAGATGATCATTCCACATATATGGATTTTCCGGGCCTGGCATCCAAGAGACCCCCTTATGGTAGTGACCTAAGGGCCTCTACAAGCTACTATTGTTAGTATATCGATTGGTAATATCCCATTCTTCAAAATTCTATTTATAAAATTGCAGAGCGCATTCATAAAATTTAAGGTAATTGAAGTAGGTTATCAATCGATATACCAAGGTGATCTTTTTGTTTTTTTGATTTTAATTTTAGCATTAATTCTATCAATGCATCACTGTCAATAACAAGTCCTAGATCCTGGTTTCCCGAAGGATCCAGTAGATCAATAAAATTGCTTTCCTTCTGTGGATTACACAACAAGTTGCCAAATACTTCATCCAATTCACAGAGAAATTCATAATCAGTTTTACCCACAGGTAATATAAGGTTTAATTTTTCCTTATATTTACCGTAGTCTGTGAGGAGTTTGAACCCTAGTCTAGGATTACTCTTCAATTTAGCCAAAATAATTCTCTCTGATCTTTGACGGATTATCAGCAGTGATGAATTAATTTCTTTATCGATCATATCTAACCTTATTTTTTTTAATACTATTGATAAGACTACATTTCATTATATTATCTCGTTTGATTCTTAGCTTACATACTTACTTACTTTACTTTAATGCGGCTGACTCCTTTTGGAGGATAAGCCGGCTCCATAGAAATCCCGGATTATACCTCTCCATGCCGGGCAGTTTAGCTTACATAACTTCCTATTGATTCGCTTTGGTATAACATGAGTAAATGTAGATGCCCTAAATATATCAGATAATAACAATGAAATAGAAGAAACAAATTCGTCATTGTTCATGATAAAAAAACATTCATAATCAATTGATAAGCTTAATTCTCTAAAAAGATTCCAGTTGATTCTGGAACATTGCACGTGTGCATTTTTAAAATTAGGTTTCTGTGTTTTGCTACTCAAAAGGTTCCATTGTAAAATAATTTGTTTATGATCCAATTCTTTGAAGTAATTTACAACATAATAACTGTGTGAGATCAACACTTCAACTTCTAAATATACATGGTCTAAGCATTCCGAACCTCTAGTTGGTTCCTTTATAATCTGCTTAAGATCATAATTAGAAAAAAGATTGATTATTTCACAGTCATGCATCTTATTAAAATCACCTACCACAACAATATAGCCATGGCAGTCGAAAATAGATTGAAAGGAATTGATAAACATTTGATCATCATGTAAATTAGCATACGGCGGTCTGTAAACCGCGGTTAAAATCAGGTTATCTATTTGTATAGTTAAAAAATCAATGACAGTATTATATTCGCTAGTATGTAACACTGTTGCATTTAATATCGATTTGCTATAAATAAGTACTCCTCCACCTCTTTTATCCAGTGATCTGACTTTTCTAAATAGAGAATAATGAGGAATGTCAAATTCATAGTTTTCAATGTTCTTGTTCAGCCAGGTTTCAGATAAAATTATAAAGTCAAAATTGTCACTTATTATTTGTAACTATACAAATCGATTATCTGATCTTAACCGCATTTTACAGACCACTGTATGCTAGTTTATGTGATGATCAAATATTTACCAATTCTTTTAAACTTATTTTGGACTGCCAAGGTTATAATGTTGTGGTAGGTGATTTTAATAAGTTGCATGACTGTGAAACAATCAATCTTTTTTCTAATCATGATCTCAAATAGATTATAAAGGAATAAAATAGAGGTTCGGAATGCTTAGATCATTTATATTTAGAAGATGAAGCGGTGAACTCATGCAGTTATGTTGTTTGCTTCGACTTAGCCATCTCACATCACCCATCTGGAAAAGGTCGGGAACTAATAATAAGCACGGATCTCAATATCAGCTACCAGGCATATGTAGGAATAATATAGCTTCACTAAATAGACAGCTACGCCGCAAAATCTCCTGCAGTATAGTGTTGAAAAGGCAATTCATTCATCATGTACTATTTCAAATTTCCCGTGGACAGAACTTAAACCTGGGCAGATCCGCATCTCGAATCTTGTGCTCTAACTACTGAGCAACCCTGCCGCACAATATACACGATTTTCAGTTACATACTAACTAATGCTTGGTAATTAGCCTTTATTTTAGATGGAGCTTTAGACACAAATGCCCAAATAACGATACCAAATCTGTCACAATAGAATAGACACAACGCTACACGGGGAAGTGTGATTAAATAGAACATTTATACAATTAAATGAACATTGGTAGTGCGGGAGATGATAATTGTTTTAAAAAAGATTCGAGCCCTGTCCGTGGAAATATCTAGAAAGAACGTGAAGAATACTCAGAGACGATCTAGTGGATGAATTGCTTTTTCTGCAGTATGAAATACTTAGTTCTTACTGACAGACGTCTTTACATAGTGAATCAGTTGTTTATATCAAGATTACAATCTTGATTAGTGTTATTTCCACATATACTGTTTGGGACTTTTATGCGGATTCCGTCAGAATTTATTATTAATGTATCATCCAGCCAAAAATTAATTATATCTAATTCTGCGGTTAAGTTTTTGATTTGTGCAGTTAATCGTCTAATTAACGTTTACTACTCCTCAGAAGCTATTTGTCATTTGCACACACATGCTTTATTTTTAATCAATTATATATAGGATTTTACTCGTATAACAATAATCGATTTAGTAAAACAAATTTACAAATACTTATTATTTTATGTTCACTTCTGCGGCTCGAAGTCTGCTTCCATCATTGTGCTGTTTTTCAGAGGCTATGATAAGTGGTGAAACCCGCAAAGCGAAAATTGTACTGAATGCTTCGGCTGCCGCATTCCTGATACTGGCTCTATGATGAATTGAAACATCATATTCTTCCAGCTCTTCAATGGCTCGGTGTACTCGTTTCTTCTCAAAACCTAGTGATCTCCAATGTACTATTCATTTGTGGTCGGTAAAGACGTATATATGTAAACCTATGTAAAAATACCTTAACTTCCGTAGTGTCCATTGTAGGGCAATTAATTCCATTTCTGTGACGGTAGAGTTTTGTTTTGCCTTATTGAGTGTGCGACTTTTATATTACGCAGGATGTCTGTCAGCTTGTAACCACGCTTCTATCCCAATATCCGATGCGTCTGTAACAATTGACATATTATCTACCGGGAAAGCCAAAATAGTTGCTTCTATTAATTTCTACTTGCAAAGGATAAACGCTTCTTGAGCTTGATTAGTCCAAAAAAACGGTATATTAGCACTAGTTAACTTAGACTATTTTAGTTGCGTAATCGCCATTCCTGCGAGATATGGTATATAGAAACTCACCATACCAATAAACCGACGCAATTTATTTGTAGTAGTAGGTACTCGATAGTCCTTGATAGGCTGCACAATCGAATCGAATGATATATATCCCTCCGCAGAGACTGAATGACCTAGGTGCCGCACTCTCCGACCTTTCTGAAATTTTTCTGGATTAAAATGTAATCACCATCCTCTGCAGCCTAATACGTAATTCGTGTTAAGTAGTTTTCCATATAATTCCATTGTTTTGTAAGCTGTTTTACAGGGTAAGTCAGCCACGATAGTGTAAATCATCCTTTGGTACACTTTCGGTACGTTTTTTAAGACCAAATGTTATGCGAGTGAATGGGAAATGACCTTAGGGTAACTGCACCGCTAACGTCTATCGGTCTTCGAGCCGTACGCCAATTTGCCAAAATCCCTGTTTACGAGCAAACACGACAAATCATTTGCCTCCAGCTACCTGTACAAAAAGATCACGCAAAGCCGGTATGGGTTTAGTCACCGAGTTTAATTGCCGGAAATCAGCCGCCGGTCGGAACAAGCCATCCTTTTCGTAACGTAAATAATTGGAGATGGAAAACAGATGATGATGATCCAAGAACGCCAGCCTCTATGATTTGTTGGGTTGCTCGAGTCGATGCTTCTAATTTGATTGGAGGAGCATCATATACTTCTGGTGGTTTGTAACCTTCATTTAATTCTAGCCAAAGTTTAAAGCGGTCTATCGTCGGCCCTGGACATTCACTGCAATCAGGAAGTTGGAATATAATGTTGTATGTTGTTTGACATTTTTTTGCAACACCCGGGCAGACCACCTTAGGAGTAGATATCGAATTTATGGAATTTAGTTTTTATGGCCTTGATATGCATATACGTTTATTTTGACAGTCTATCGTCGTGACCCATTTCCTAATGAATAAAGTTCCAATAAGAGTTAAATACTGTTTGTTGCGAAGAGCTAATATATATGCAAGTATGTATTAGGTTTTGCGAACCTAGTAACAAATTAGTTCAGTTGTGACCAGAAGGATAAACCAAAGGCAGTATGAACGGAAAGTATAATCTCATGCACATTCGTTTCGTGCTTACTGGCGACTCATCAGTAGGAGCCGGTATTACGCCCTTTAACCACTATATATTTGGTAGAAGATGTTGAAACTAGACCCAGGCGTAGAGTTGCAGCTGCCACTTTGTTTGTCATCATGGCCGAACTTTGAAGAGCCTGAAGTCTCTCTTTCAGGCCTCCCTGGCCGCTGAATATTACACCGTATGTAGTAGGATCCTGCATCATAAACATGGTAGCCTCATGCGATTGCAACCCAAATAAACTTTCAGTTAGCTTGGTGAAATAACGTTTGATGCGTGCCTTAGTATCATTGGGCATCTCACCTAGTAATGGTTTGAGACTGTACAATTCTGAAAACACCTCCTGAGGCCTGGCTCAACAACACACGTCTTTTGCACTATTCATACGTGAGGTCGACTGGCAATGCCAATTGAACTGCTACTGTCCGATCAACTAATTCCTGAACAGCTACATGCGCAATAGGTGCTTATAATGTAAATTCTGTGCTCGAACTGATGCTTCGATTTTTTCGAACCACATGTGGCCTTTTCATATCCAAAGGTGCAAGCATTGGCTTTAATTCTGATAGCAATCAGAAAAAACTCGTCGATTCGACTGAAAACACCGGCATATTCCTTTCTGATTCCTAATTATCTCATCAAGACTGTAGACTGTGGATCGAACCTA
>JAQBSW010014209.1:0-12106 GCA_029291075.1 Eudiplozoon nipponicum
ACCATGTACCTTTTCGGTACAATAATGTTGGTATCGCTTATTAACACAATAGCCATAGTGTTAGTATACTTTACAGACTCGGTATATATATTATACAGTGTGAGTTAGCGTTGAAGTCGCATTGTCGTTGACTTTAGATTATGTTAGCTTCACTATTACAGGTTGACACACTCGTCTAGGAGATTGTACCGTCCTATTATTCCACATTCTTCTACCAAATATATAGTGGTTAAAGGGCGTAATACCGGCTCCTACTGATGAGTCGCCAGTAAGCACGAAACGAATGTGCATGAGATTATACTTTCCATTCATGCTGTCTTTGGTTTATCCTTCTGGTCATATATGAACTAATTTGGCCACACCTAATCTATACTTGCATATATATTAGTTCTCCACAACAAACAGTATTTAACTCTACATGATATTGGATACATTACGTATGCAATTAAAATTTTAGGAAATTGGAGCAGCGCTGTGAAAATGAATGTACTGTTCAGCCCATGTTTTTTTAGACTGCCATCTGGCTGATATTTTTTGAACGATTACGCAGTACAAACGTCACCATTTTAGTATCCACGATTTATATTCAAGGGTTGTCGCTTTGAACTACCTGTTTCGCAAAGACCCGATTAATCGCCGTATCCAAGCACGCATCAAATCCGTCACTTTCCCCCGAGGGCTTCGAAATCGTTCAAACTAATCACTGAATGTGAAGTAGGACTGTAAATCAGGGAAACTCTACATGCAACCTGGCTGTCTTGGTGATAGTACGCGAGAGAAAGACAGCTTTAGATTGAGGGTTTTCGCACTCGTAAGTAAACTGCATTTGATGACCAACGCTGTTAAAATCTTTAAGCCCGTCATTTTTTTCTACATCTTTATTTATGAGAATGAAGTGTCACCAACATACCTCAGATATGCATGGTAGGATTTTTTAATCAATTGTTGTAGATACGTTGTTTCCAGAAAGAAAATGTAGCCGTCAACTAGTAGACTCCCCAAATGACTGTCCGATGTTCTTCCGTCAAAATTCGTTAAATATTGACCATGCAACGTGAATTGAGCATCTCCAGATCACATATTGCGAAAAATACTTAAATAAAGTTTAGGTTTGTGAAATGATGGATGGTTAATATCGATTCACCTACAAAGTAAATCGATATTTTTCTCAAAAGCGTGTTTGTAAATAGACCTGTGATATCAAACGACGCCATTTTGAAAAAGTCTTTCCATTGTACGACTTTATTTTGTTTGCGAAGTCAGAAGTACCGAGAAATGTTTCTATATAGACTCTTCTACCGGCGGTAAGAAAGATTTTAGTTTACACGTCAGTTTTTGCTGTTGATTGTTGATCAAGGACATGATGGCTATTAATGGCGGAAAGTTGCTCGTCAAACTACTTGTATGAGGCGACGTATAATGTTATAGATATTGTTAGAAGTCGCATTATCGGTACTTTGTTGAGTCCCGTCAGTGGCAAATTGTGAATAATACTCGAAAAGTTCCCAGTAGGGACAAAACCGCTCCATTGGGTGAATTTCTTTTGCTGCCCGACACAATTTGTACTTTGTATTGACAAAACGCGTGTAACCAAAATCATGCCATTACACTTAAAAGATAGATAATTGGCCCAAGTGTCATTGGGTCTGTTGCATGATGATACATCAGGGGCGGCTTGTTAGACTTCAGTTCTTAACAGATTCCAAACTGGTTCCACCATAACAACAGTCAAATCAGAAACATAGGTTGACAAATTATTCGTGATGACGTTTAGTATGTGGCTCGGATGACGCATCGGATAGTTTCGCAGACTTCGGACCTTATACGCCATGCTTCAAGTTCAGTCCGCAGAAATACTGAACAGTACACTTAAGGAGTTACCAATATAGATAAAGTCGGAATACTGAATGAATAGGCTTTACTACCCGATGCAATTTGTAGTTTATGCTGGAGAAATCCGGGCATTAGAATCCGAATCAAAATCAATTCCCCAGGTTGCATAGCGCCGGCTGTATAACGGCTAGTCAGAAGTTCAGATCTTGTAAAAGCCCACAGAGGTTACATCCGAAAATAAACCCAGTCAGAAACATAAGTTGGCATGTAACTTCAAATTGCGTGTGATGTGAGGGAGGGATGGCGCAGCAGATAGTCTCAGTCTGACTGTAAGCAAATTGAATTGTCCCGATTCACTGGTAATTTGCTGGACAGTAATTAAAGGTGCGCAATGAAAACGAATCTGGTCTACTGGTTGGTTGCATTGGCTACCTGGTCTAATAGTGTAGTTCCTTAATAACAAAATAAATATAATCAAAATCCTGACATTACACTTCCTTATATATATATATATATATATATATATATATATATATATAGTACCCTATTCGATGTGCAAAAATGAAAAGAAATTTTATCAGATACAAAAACCGCTTCTTTCGTATTTTCTTCTCAAGTATCTACAAATGAACATCTCTTTATATATAAATTGAAAGGCAAAACAAGATAGAAATATGTAAACATGGAGAGAGTGTGAAATAAGGTAAACAACCAATCAATTGCGTGCATCACCTCCAGTTGAAGCTCAATGCCTGAACATGCTTCTTCTGCTTGCATAAATCCGGCTGCAATTTGTTTATCGATAAAGCTTCGTATGTGGCTAACTCCCTTTTGTTATTACATTTAGTAATTATTTTAAATGCTACGTCTGGAGAACATACGTGTGAGGTTTCAAAATGTGTTGTGCAATTGCAGACGTGTATTCACCATTTGATTTAAAACAGGCGTTTAAGTTGCAATATTCTCTCATTCGAGAAATTATCAGTCTGGTTGATCGGTCTACGTAAGTTGATCGACAACTTGCGCATGTATATTGGTAAATAATATTTGATGTCGACATTAACGGCATTCTTTTTATTTCTGCACATGGAAAGGGTAAAATGAAATTTATTTAGACTCGCATTCCAAAAGAATATATTTATCCAGTAATTACCTCAGTAATAAGAAATTTATTATTCAATACGAATAAATAGACTCGTTGATTATATAAAATCAAACGAATTTTTGAATATTTCTTATGAGTTGAGGCCTAAAATTTCGATACATAAAGTTATGTATTAGTATTTGAGTTAATATTATTTTCCGAATAATGAATGAACTTTCGTTGAGGTAACACCATATATGTCACATTTGTTGATGGGTTGGTTTTACATTGCCGAGTTTTTAAATATGTAGCTTAATGAAACTTTTTTCCAGGTGTCTGACGTGTGGTCATTTGTTTAGTCGCAACTAACTACCGCAAAGCAGTTTGTTTAAATTGTATTTTATATGTATACGGATGATTTGGGCTCAGCACCAGAGGGACACCAGAAGGTGTTCTTATGTTATTTGTCTTCTAATTGCCCGTCACCTTGCCACTCGCATAGAGAGGGAGAGAAGAGAGAAAGAGAGAGAGAGAGAGAGAGAAAGAGAGAGAGAAAGAGAGAGTTGCCTATCTATGCTTGGCGTGTCGTTTGATTGTGGAAAACTAGGAAAGACCACGGACTTGGCATCAAGCAGCAGCTGTACGACTACCATAAAAGAGCACACTCGGAAAACGCAGATAAAAAATAAACAAAATATCAAGAATCATCTTAATGAGAAAAAAATGTGCACAGTTTACTCGAACTGATGCTGTACGAATCTTTAATAGGCAAATAGGTGGTACTAAACAAAAACGAAGATACCAAGAAACTGGAGAACAAGTAAAATATACAGCCACATTGAATAACTCGCTAACGCGAAACCCAAACCACACACACACGTACACACACAAGACTTAATACAATATTTTCAATATTTTATTCATTCATTAGTGAAACCCTGCATAGTCGAGAAGTAGTTTAAGTTTTTGTGGACGGAAGTTTATCCAATCCACTTTGGAATATCTACAATTGTTTTTGCTTCCATCTATTCAATGATTGTGCTTTCCCTCCTATTGTTTGATGAATAAAATTTAGATATACGTGTATAGAAGTGCATGACAATTGTGGCGCAGCGGTAGGAGTGCCAGATTCGAAATAAAATGTGCACCAGTTCGAGCCCCAGCTGCGGAAAAGTCAATAAGGTACTTGACGAGTTCCCGAAAATGATGAATCCCGCATACTTGATTAATTGCCTTTTATACATTAATCAAAGTTTAATTTTTACTGAAAACACTTAAATAAACAAATAAATAAGTAAATAAATAAATAAATAATAATAAGAATAATAATAATAATAATAAATTTATTTGGCAACAAAGACCAACAGTCCCAATCATTGAAATAACAAATCAAGGCTAGGATATGTGGAGATGAATGAAATTGTGACTAGCAAAGTATTTAACCACAGGGAAGGGAGGAGTTGAGAAAGAGAAGTGCTTTCATCAACTTCATGATAGTTCGATCTGGTGAAAAAGAGCGATTCCATTTGACTAGGTAGGATAGACTGGAGCACAATCCATGAAGAGTCCGAGTATCAATGCGGAGTAGGCTGGTGTAGGACAAACGAATTTGAGTGTGATTTCGAAAGTGATGGCGGACCGGTAGCAGAAGTCGACCGACGGAGTTCTTTATCGTGGATATTGATTTTCTGTAGAGAAGTTTTGACTAGGATGAGGTTGACTAGCCTAATAAATAAATACATTATTCTGTGTGCGAGCTTCAATAAAATTCCTAGTAACCTTTATGGGTGCAAAATAAGCAGCCGTATTTAAATTACAGCTTGACCAATTCTTTCGTAATTCAGCTTTCTATTAATATTGCACTTTAAAATATCTTAAATGCATTATTTTGGATTATTTTTCAATTTTTACAGTTTATTTTCGATTAATGTGGCTTGAAACGCGTCTGTTAGTGAGACTAACGCTAGTTTTTATGAGTTTAGACAGTTTCCAAATCAAAATAAGCAGCCGTATTTAAATTACAGCTTGAGCAATTCTTTCGTAGTTCAGCTTTCTATTAATATTGCACTTTAAAAACTCTCGAATGCATTAGTTTCGATTATATTTTAATTTTTTTACAGTTTATTTTCGATTAAAGTGGCTTGAAACGCGTCTGTTAGTGAGACTAACGCTAGTTTTTATGAGTTTCGACAGTTTCCAAATCAAAATAAACAGACGTATTTAAATTACAGCTTGAGCAATTCTTTCGTAATTCAGCTTCCTATTAATATTGCACTTTAAAATCTCTTGAAGGCATTAGTTTGGATTATATTTTAATTTTTTTACAGTTTATTTTCGATTAATGTGGCTTGAAACGCGTCTGTTAGTGAGACTAACGCTAGTTTTTATGAGTTTAGACAGTTTCCAAATCAAAATAAGCAGCCGTATTTAAGTTACAGCTTGAGAAATTCTTTCGTAATTCAGCTTCCTATTAATATTGCACTTTAAAATCTCTTGAAGGCATTAGTTTGGATTATATTTTAATTTTTTTACAGTTTATTTTCGATTAATGTGGCTTAAAACGCGTCTGTTCTGGAGACTAACGCTGTAGTAGCCATGGAAGAGACCAAATAATTTAGGACGATCAGTAATATCTTTAATGGCAGCGAACGGAGCTGAGATGAGAGAAAATATATTTAAACGATATTACAAAATGGATTGAGTTAAATTCTTTTAACGCATTCCTTATTTCATTAACATTAACGTAACGAATTTCCAGCTGAGGTTAATGCGCTGTAGCAGCCATGGAAGAGGCCAAATAATTTAGGCCGATCAGTAATATCTTTAATGGCAGTGAACGGAGCTGAGATGAGAGTAAATTTGTTTAAACGATATTCCAAAATGGATTGAGTTAAGTTCTTTTAAAGCATTCCTTATTTCATTAAAGTAACGTAACGAATTTCCAGTTGAGGTTACTGCGCTGTAGCAGCCATGGAAGAGGCCAAATAATTCAGGACAATCAGTAATATATTTAATGGCAGTGAACGGAGCTGAGATGAGAGTAAATTTGTTTAAAAGATATTACAAAATGGATTGAGTTGAGTTCTTTTAAAGCAATCCTTATTTAATTAGCATTAAGTTAAAAAATTTACAGTTAGGTTTAGTGCGTTGTAAGAGCCATTATATTTTTAAACAAACTTATCATATTACATAGATTTTCTGCCTATTCAATACTTTCACACGACTGTTACTGTCAAACACAGGTTAGGCTTTTGGACTCTTCAAAGTTCTCAATAATGCTAGTTTCAAGAATAACGAAAGATGTTGGAACGTTTAACCAAATTTGTTACCCTTCTTCATGTCTGCCTTCACCATGTCGACCAAACCTGTCGAGTCTAGTTCGAAACTTGCAAGCTGATTCAATCTGATCGACACCAGCAGAGCGTTAGCATAATCCCCGGCGGCACGTGGCCATTCTAATTTATTGAGGTCCATCAGCGCGTTGCCTCGTGCAATCAGTGCCGCGGCATTGTGAAGCGTAGACTGAAGTAAATTCGTCAAATTTTCAACGCAACCGGCAATGTTGTTTGCTCTGAATACCAGAAACCAGGTAAATGAGATACCAACAGATAGGAAAAACAAGCTAGAGTATAATTTGTTTAATCAGTCGTCGAGCACCATAGCAAAACTACCGTCACTCGCAAGTACTGACGCGTTTCGAGCGTCCATTCTCATTTCCTTAGAGTACGACGGCGAATTGACAAGTGAGGATCAAACCACAATGCGTACATATATGGAAAACAAAATTAGATATGCGACTCTCACCTCTAGTAGTCTCGCATACGTTGTACTTGACTGATGTATCGATGATTGTATGCAAATTTAATTGTATTCACGCGCATGCTTGCATGTGTTACCGCAAATTGGTCGCCAAGTTGGTCTACTCGATGAACACCGTATGAACGCCAATTAACATGATAAACAGAAACAATCACTTATTGAAAATATAATTCTTTCACCGTCAAGTAACCTTTTGAGCGTTGATCACTTTTTACGATAACAACCAATTTTTAATTATATTAACTTTAATTTAAACAAGCGAAAACGACTGATCTAGAATAATGACCTAATGTCGAAAATGAGCAGTAATCATAATCTTACATTAAGATCACTATATATATATATATATATATATATATATATATATAATAAAGTTACTGGTGAGCTAAAATTAGTGGTTTGCACATACAAGAATAAGATTAATCTAAACAGGCTTGCTACATGAAAACACATATATGTTCGTTTGTATGTAAGCGTGAACGTAGTTTTTTATGTGTATGTATGCATGTATGTACTCAGTTTTAGGTGTATGTGTGCCTGTATGTTTACTCCAAGTTCGCAAACTTGATTTAAAGACTTGTTACCTCCACACACGCAATAAGTGATTGTTTAATTAAGTATAATGGTCTGACTAACGCTTTTAAATAATTAACCTGCCTCATGTCATGATTTACTTCAATGAGGGCGTTGTTTCTACATTTCTTGTGGTTTGAAGGTTCGATATAAAGCTGTTTTATTTTAAACATAGCCAGAATGATGCTTATAATGGAAAACAAAAAATCTCGTCGAAACATTCTTCGAGGGCATAGTCTAATTAGCGTATTCAGTCGGGCAATTAGTTGACACAACAAAGCCAAGATTAATTAGAAAAATCAAAACTTTTCACGTGAAACTTTATGTTGTAGAATTAACAGAAATCGGGAATATTTGATAATTTGAGGCACAACTTCATTCCGGACAGTAAATTGATAACAATGGTCAATGATTTTGCTATTTCCCATCTAGAATGCAGTGTTTCAATTGTAGATTAGCAAATTGAAAATAGAGCTTTCGTTGAATTAATTTGGTACGCGTTTTAACTCATCAAAGCATTCGATATTCTGACTGATGGTGCTATAACTTTAAAGGTACGAAACATAAACACAGATGCACAATAAAAAACACCTGGACGCATAAGCGCGACCAAATACACCAACATGCAAAATACCCAAATTTATGTTTAAATCGAGCGCAATTTCCATTTGTTTAAATTCAGCTGTTGCAAAAAGATGGCCAAAAACCGACTGACGGATTATAAACGAAGGGACTGAAATATAAATGCGAATTGCGGAAGCTTTGATTTGAGTTATTCTAACTATGCAGCGGAATAGAAAAAGTTTTGCAAAAAATGGGCGTATAAAGTACATTGAACGTGTGTTTGCGACTAAGTGCGGGCCGTTTAAATAATTTATTTTTTAACGCATTTTTTAATGAACCAAAAATTGATAACACAAATTTTTTTTCTTCTAAAATGTGCTTTCATTTATTCACACATTCGTTTGCAATAATTGACTAAATAAAGAAGACAAAGTTAGATATTTCAAAACTGTTATTTAAAAAAAATAGGATTTGAATAAATGTAGATTACACATTACCTTGTATTTCGTCATTTTCCAGTAATGACAAACTGATCAGAAAACATTAAACCTTTAAAATTCAATTTAATAAAAAGAATAAACTTTATTCAAGCAATTTTTAATCATTTATTATTTGTAATTGCGAAAAAAGAGACTATCCAAATTATGTATGAATTACGTTTACTCGTTCATTTGAGGATTCAGGATGTTGCAAATGAGAGCTTCTGTAGTGTGTTGCTCTTTTTAGTTTTTTGCTTTCAAAGCACATGGACACCCGAATGATTTAGAGAGATATTTACAAACATAATGAAGAGATATTACAGAAACGTTCTCACCGTTGCCAGCTGTGTTTCATAATAAATTGACAGGGCAGCTCAGTGCTTAGTGCAACAGAATCCAAAGCAGGCTTGCCAAGATTCAAGCCCTGTCTTCGGAAAACTCTGGAAAGTACGTGAAGTGTTTATATCAAGATCGCAACCTTGATTATAGTAAATGTTATCACCACCCGCGCAACCAATGTTCGTTTAATTATATAAATGTTCGTTTCAATACCACTTTCCCATCTAGTGCGGTGTCTGTTCAGTAATCACAGATTGGGGATGGTTAGTTGGAATTTTGGGTTGAGATAGATACCATTTGAGCTCCATCGAAAAATAAAAAAACTAACCGAATTACTTTAGTTAGTATACGACCGGAAGTCGCGTATAGTGTGTGGCAGGATGGCTCAGTGGTTAGAGCACCAGATTGCAAAGCAGACGTGCCCTGGTTCGAGCCCTGTCCGCGGCAAAATCTGGCCAGTACGTAACGAGTTCCCAATAAGGACGAAACCGGTCTTCTGGATGAATTGCCTTTTCCACACTATACAATTCTTAGTTTATACTGACATATGTACGTAATTAATGGGTCAGGTTTTTAAACCTAGATCGCAACCTCGATTTAAATAATCAATGGTGTGTTATCCATCTGAGTAGCCACTACTTTTATGAGTTATAGGTATCGGGAATAATATGTGGTTTATTTCTATGAAGCTACCCAAGAAATAGATGGTTTTGTCAACTTGAATTATTGTAAATAGATTTCATTCCAAAATTAATAGTATTACGAACACTGGCGTTCAAGTTTTCTATTGGTATTGCCCGGAGGCTACTTTATGTGCATTCACCGATATACGAATTCAACTAATGATAACTGATACGATTCTTTAAATCAAGTTTGCGTGCTTAAAGTAAACACCAATCCCATTGTATTTAACCAGTCATCCAACAACATAACAAAACTACCGCCAGCTGCAACGCACTGACGCGTTTCGACCTTCCATGATCATCATCAGAGTACGACGGCAAACTGACTATCGAGGATCAAACCGCATTGAATATATATGGAAATCAAATTTAGATATGCGGCTCTCACCTCTAGCAGTCTTGCATACATTGAACTTGACTGGAAATGTCGGCTGCACAATTTCTATGCAGTCACGAACATTAACTGTTTGCAGCTTTCGCCACATATACATATATAGGCAATACAATTTAAACAATAATTGATTGCGCGGGTGGTGGTAACAATTCTTTAAATCAAGTTTGCGTGCTTGAAGTAAACACCAATCCCATTGTATTTAACCAGTCATCGAACAACATAACAAAACTACCGCCAGCTGCAACGCACTGACGCGTTTCGACCTTCCATGATCATCATCAGAGTACGACGGCAAACTGACTATCGAGGATCAAACCGCATTGAATATATATGGAAATCAAATTTAGATATGCGGCTCTCACCTCTAGCAGTCTTGCATACATTGAACTTGACTGGAAATGTCGGCTGCACAATTTCTATGCAGTCACGAACATTAACTGTTTGCAGCTTTCGCCACATATACATATATAGGCAATACAATTTAAACAATAATTGATTGCGCGGGTGGTGGTAACAATTCTTTAAATCAAGTTTGCGTGCTTGAAGTAAACACCAATCCCATTGTATTTAACCAGTCATCCAACAACATAACAAAACTACCGCCAGCTGCAACGCACTGACGCGTTTCGACCTTCCATGATCATCATCAGAGTACGACGGCAAACTGACTATCGAGGATCAAACCGCATTGAATATATATGGAAATCAAATTTAGATATGCGGCTCTCACCTCTAGCAGTCTTGCATACATTGAACTTGACTGGAAATGTCGGCTGCACAATTTCTATGCAGTCACGAACATTAACTGTTTGCAGCTTTCGCCACATATACATATATAGGCAATACAATTTAAACAATAATTGATTGCGCGGGTGGTGGTAACAATTCTTTAAATCAAGTTTGCGTGCTTGAAGTAAACACCAATCCCATTGTATTTAACCAGTCATCGAACAACATAACAAAACTACCGCCAGCTGCAACGCACTGACGCGTTTCGACCTTCCATGATCATCATCAGAGTACGACGGCAAACTGACTATCGAGGATCAAACCGCATTGAATATATATGGAAATCAAATTTAGATATGCGGCTCTCACCTCTAGCAGTCTTGCATACATTGAACTTGACTGGAAATGTCGGCTGCACAATTTCTATGCAGTCACGAACATTAACTGTTTGCAGCTTTCGCCACATATACATATATAGGCAATACAATTTAAACAATAATTGATTGCGCGGGTGGTGGTAACAATTCTTTAAATCAAGTTTGCGAGCTTGAAGTAAACACCAATCCCATTGTATTTAACCAGTCGTCGAACAACATAACAAAACTACCGCCAGCTGCAACGCACTGACGCGTTTCGACCTTCCATGATCATCATCAGAGTACGACGGCAAACTGACTATCGAGGATCAAACCGCATTGAATATATATGGAAATCAAATTTAGATATGCGGCTCTCACCTCTAGCAGTCTTGCATACATTGAACTTGACTGGAAATGTCGGCTGCACAATTTCTATGCAGTCACGAACATTAACTGTTTGCAGCTTTCGCCACATATACATATATAGGCAATACAATTTAAACAATAATTGATTGCGCGGGTGGTGGTAACAATTCTTTAAATCAAGTTTGCGTGCTTGAAGTAAACACCAATCCCATTGTATTTAACCAGTCATCGAACAACATAACAAAACTACCGCCAGCTGCAACGCACTGACGCGTTTCGACCTTCCATGATCATCATCAGAGTACGACGGCAAACTGACTATCGAGGATCAAACCGCATTGAATATATATGGAAATCAAATTTAGATATGCGGCTCTCACCTCTAGCAGTCTTGCATACATTGAACTTGACTGGAAATGTCGGCTGCACAATTTCTATGCAGTCACGAACATTAACTGTTTGCAGCTTTCGCCACATATACATATATAGGCAATACAATTTAAACAATAATTGATTGCGCGGGTGGTGGTAACAATTCTTTAAATCAAGTTTGCGTGCTTGAAGTAAACACCAATCCCATTGTATTTAACCAGTCATCCAACAACATAACAAAACTACCGCCAGCTGCAACGCACTGACGCGTTTCGACCTTCCATGATCATCATCAGAGTACGACGGCAAACTGACTATCGAGGATCAAACCGCATTGAATATATATGGAAATCAAATTTAGATATGCGGCTCTCACCTCTAGCAGTCTTGCATACATTGAACTTGACTGGAAATGTCGGCTGCACAATTTCTATGCAGTCACGAACATTAACTGTTTGCAGCTTTCGCCACATATACATATATAGGCAATACAATTTAAACAATAATTGATT
>JAQBSW010014210.1:0-12100 GCA_029291075.1 Eudiplozoon nipponicum
TTTCCATATATATTCAATGCGGTTTGATCCTCGATAGTCAGTTTGCCGTCGTACTCTGATGATGATCAAGGAAGGTCGAAACGCGTCAGTGCGTTGCGGCTGGCGGTAGTTTTGTTATGTTATTCGACGACTGGTTAAATACAATGGGATTGGTGTTTACTTCAAGCTCGCAAACTTGATTTAAAGAATTGTTACCACCACATGCGCAAACAATTATTGTTAAATTGTATTGCCTATATATGTATATGTGGCGAAAGCTGCAACCAGTTAATGTTCGTGACTGCATAGAAATTGTGCAGACGACATTTACAGTCAAGTTCAATGTATGCGAGACTGCTAGATGTGAGAGCCGCATATCTAAATTTGATTTCCATATATATTCAATGCGGTATGATCCTCGATAGTCAGTTTACCGCCTTACTTTGATGATGATCATGGAAGGCCGAAACGCGTCAGTGCGTTACAGCTGGCGGTAGTTTGTTATGTTGTTCGATGACTGGTTAAATACAATGGGATTGGTGTTTACTTCAAGCGCAAAACTTGATTTAAAAATTGTTACCACCACCCGCGTCAATTATTGTTTAAATTGTGTACCTATATATGTATATGTGGCGATAGCTGCAAACAGTTAATGTTCGTGACTGCATAGAAATTGTGCAGCCGACATTTCCAGTCAAGTTCAATGTATGCAAGACTGCTAGAGGTGAGAGCCGCATATCTAAATTGATTTCCATATATATTCAATGCGGTTTGATCCTCGATAGTCAGTTTGCCGTCGTACTCTGATGATGATCATGGAAGGTCGAAACGCGTCAGTGCGATGCAGCTAGCGGTAGTTTTGTTATGTTGTTCGTAGACTGGTTAAATACAATGGGGTTGGTGTTTACTTTAAGCTCGCAAACTTGATTTAAAGCATTGTTACCACCACCGCGCAATCAATTATTGTTAAATTGTTTTGTCTATATATGTATATGTGGCGAAAGCTGCAAACAGTTAATGTTCGTGACTGCATAGAAATTGTGCAGCCGACATTCCCAGTCAAGTTCAATGTATGCGAGACTGCTAGAGGTGAGAGCCGCATATCTAAATTTGATTTCCATATATATTCAATGCGGTTGATCCTCGATAGTCAGTTTGCCGTCGTACTCTGATGATGATCATGGAAGGTCGAAACGCGTCAGTGCGTTGCAGCTGGCGGTAGTTTTGTTATGTTGTTCATAGACTGGTTAAATACAATTAGGTTAATTGTTTACTTCAAGCACGCAAACTTGATTCAAATTGTTACCACCACCCGCGCAATCAATTATTGTTTAAGTGTATTGCCTATATATATGTATATGTGGCGAAAGCTGCAAACAGTTAATGTTCGTACATAGAAATTATACAGCCAGCATTCAGTCCAAGTTCAATGTATGCAAGACTGCTTCAGAATTTAGAGAGCCGCATATCTAAATTTGATTTCCATATATATTCAATGCAGTTTGATACTCGATAGTCAGTTTGCCGTCGTACTCTGATGATGATCATGGAAGGTCGAAACGCGTCAGTGCGCTGCAGCTGGCTGTAGTTTTGTTATGTTGTTCGACGACTGGTTAATACAATGGGATTGGTGTTTACTTCAAGTTCGCAAACTTGATTTAAAGAATTGTTACCACCACCCGCGCAATCAATTATTGTTTAAATTGGATTGCCTATATATGTATATGTGGCGAAAGCTGCAAACAGTTAATGTTCGTGACTGCATAGAAATTATGCAGCCGGCATTTCCAGTCAGGTTCAATGTATGCGAGACTGTTAGAGGTGAAAGCCGTAAATCTTAATTTGATTTCCATACATATTCAATGCGGTTTGATCCTCGATTCAGTTTGCCGTCATTACTCTGATGATGATCATGGAAGGTCGAAACGCGTCCAATTGCGTTGTGGCGGTAGTTACTGATTATGTTGTTCGATGACTGATTTATTAATGGGATTGGTGTTTACTAAACGCAACTTGATTTAAAGAATTGTTACCACCACCCGCGCAATCAATTATTGTTTAAATTGTATTGCCTATATATATATGTAGCTGCAAACAGTTAATATTCGTGACTGCACTTAAAATTATGCGGCCAGCATTTCCAGTCAAGTTCAATGTATGCAAGACTGCTAGAATTGAAACCACGCCTCTAAATTTGATTTCCATATATATTCAATGCGGTTTGATCCTCGATAGTCGGTTGCCGTCGTACTCTGATGATGATCATGGAAGGTCGAAAAGCGTCAGTGCGTTGCAGCTGGTGGTAGTTTTATTATGTTGTTCGATGACTAGTTAAATACAATGGGATTGGTGTTTACTTCAAGCACGCAAACTTGATTTAAAGAATTGTTACCACCACCCGCGCAATCAATTATTGTTTAAATTGTATTACCTATATATGTATATGTGGCGAAAGCTGCAAACAGTTAATGTTCGTGACTGCATAGAAATTATGCAGCCGACATTTCCAGTCAAGTTCAATGTATGCGAGACTGCTAGAGGTGAGAGCCGCATATCTAAATTTGATTTCCATATATATTCAATGCAGTTTGATCATCGATAGTCAGTTTGCCGTCGTACTCTGATGATGATCATGGAAGGTCGAAACGCGTCAGTGCGTTGCAGCTGGCAGTAGTTTTGTTATGTTGTTCGATGACTGGTTAAATACAATGGGATTGGTGTTTACTTGAAGCACGCAAACTTGATTTAAAAAATTATTACCACCACCCGCGCAATCAATTATTGTTTAAATTGTATTGCCTATATATGTATATGTGGCGATAGGTGCAAACAGTTAATATTCGTGACTGCATAGAAATTGTGCAGCCGACATTTCCAGTCAAGTTCAATGTATGAAAGACTGCTAGAGGTGAGAGCCGCATATCTAAATTTGATTTCCATATATATTCAATGCGGTTTGATCCTCGATAGTCAGTTTGCCGTCGTACTCTGATGATGATCAAGGAAGGTCGAAACACGTCAGTGCGTTGCGGCTGGCGGTAGTTTTGCTATGTTGTTCGAGGACTGGTTAAATACAAGGGGATTGGTGTTTACTTCAAGCTCGCAAACTTGATTTAAAGAATTGTTACCACCACCCGCGCAAGCAATTATTGTTTTATTGTACTAGTCAAATACTGTTTGTTGCGGAGACCTAATATATATACAAGTATGTATTAGGTGTTGCGAACCTAGTAACAAATTAGTTCAGTTGTGACCAGAAGGATAAACCAAAGGCAGCATGAACGGAAAGTATAATCTCATTCACATTCGTTTCGTGCTTACTAGCGACTCATCAGTAGGAGCCGGTATTACGCCCTTTAACCACTATATATTTTGGTAAAGAATGTGGGATAATAGACGGTACAATCTCCTAGACGAATGTGTAAACCTGCAGTATTGATGCTTACCGCGAAATGTGATAACTGATATCGATCAAGGCCAGAGTGTTTGGATTTACTGGAGTAACAGGTGTTCAGAAATTGTTTTAATTCTCAATTTCGGTGAACTGTAGCATAAATTGATATCCATCATGTTAGTACCATGTTCTGATTCGGAAACCATAGTGTTAGTACCATGTACCTTTTTGGTACAATAATGTTGGTATCGGTTACTAACACAATGGCCATAGTGTTAGTATCCTTTACAGACTCGGTATATATATTATATAGTGTGAGTTAGCGTTGGAGTTGCATTGTCGTAGACTATATGATGTTAGCTTCACTATTGATGATTTACACATTCGTCTAGAAGATTGTACCGTCCTATTATCCCACATTCTTGACCAAATTATATATAACAATATTTAACTGTTATCTATAGTTGATCTCTTCAGCGAGCCAGTTACTCAGATACTTACTCGCCACGGATGTCGCAGTCACAACAGAAGGAACGACAATCTAAGTCAACCAGAGCTGGTCTCAAGTGTCTAGGAGTACTTCTGTTTTTCGCATCATATTTCTTTCCAGATTATTTGATCAGGTGTACTGCTAAATATGAAGTACACTGTCCGTTGTCTAACACCAATAATGCTAGCTTATCAGATTCAGATGAGTACATTAAGACTACAAACGACTTGGCATCTATGGGGTTCTCATTTACTAATAGGGTTGGAGCCTCTACAATAATATAATATATAATATAATATAATATAATATAATATAATAAAATAAAATATAATATAATATAATATAATATAATATAATATGTATAATATAATGTATATATAATATATATAATATAATAATATAATATAATAATATAATATAATATAATATAATATAATATGTAGTATAATAATATAATATTGTATGAATTTTTGTGGTTATTGTAAGAGGTTTTGCGGGGTAGCTATTTACTTAGTGATGCTATACCATTCCTACATATACCTGGTAGCTGATGTTGAGGGCCGTGCTTAAGATTAGTCCCCGACCTTTTTCCAATGGGTGATGTGAGAAGGCTAAGTCGAATCATCATACATATATTGTACACAATGTTGCAAAGCAAATTAAAATTCACTGTTAGTCTAAATTGACTATGCTCTAGACGGCAACAACAGAATATATTGTCAACACAATTTGCTATCTCGTATAAAAGTAGTCACAATAAACACAATAAATAAATACAGAATGTCTCGGCAGAATAGTTCGTAATTTTATGTGAATGATTGAAAAAGAAAAGAAAATATAAATCCAGAACACCTTAGCAGAGTTGTTGAAAGTCAGGTTTAAATGAAAAGCAATGAAAATATATAAATCCCGGCTTTGAGCTTTATGTCACATAAATTTACTACATGTTACCAACGTATTACGCGCGGATGTGTAATAATAATAATAATAATAATAATAATAATAATAATAATAATAATAATAATAATAATAATACATTTATTTGGCATCAAAGGCCAACTGGCCCGACCATTGAGATAACAAATCAAGGGTAGGATATGTGGTGGTGAGTGGAATTGTGACTAGCAAAGTATTTGATGGCAGGGGAGTTTTGGAAGGGAAATGTTATCAAAAACGTCAGTCACACGTAATGACGTGTTTCGAACTTCTATGGTCGCCATCAGAAAAATCTATTTAGAAGTTGATTGTTCATGACGCGTAGTAGGGTTTTACTCTGGAGATTTATTACCATCTAACATCACCCAATATTAAAATTGTACAAAGTGGTTGACAACGATGCAGCATTTTTAGAAGCGCTACTCATAATCCGGTTCAACGGGTATTTGGACTAATAATGTAGTTTCTGGTTGCCTTAGTCAAATAGAAAGCAACACATTGCAAAAAAGCTATAGAAAATTTTAGATGTGAAAGTGATTTTAAATAAAGGGCGAATTAGGCGAAAAAGAAACAGTAATAAAACTGGCTTGTTGATCCCGAATATGCTAAAGTTGCTGTTCAATTAGAATAGAATTGAAAGTTAAGGAAGAAGATCTCCATAGAACCAGTAACTGTTTATTTATATAATTAATAAATAGCATTTGCGCGATCAGTGCTAACGATTACTTTCATCAAGGTTACGATCTTTATATAAAGAAAATAAAAGAAAATAAAAATAAAAAATATAATATGTTTCCACTGACAAATGTATGAACATTTATATAATTAAACGAACATTGGTTGCGCGGGTGGTGATAACAATTATTATAATCAAGGTTGCGGTCTTGGTATAAACACCTGACCCATTAATTACTTACATATGTCAGTATAAACTATGAATTGTATAGTGTAGAAAGGCAATTCATCCAGTAGACCGGTTTCGTCCTTATTGGGAACTCATCAAGTACTGGCCAGAATTTGCCGCAGACAGGATACGAACCTGGGCACGTCTGCTTCGGAATCTGGTGCTCTAAGGAAAAATTGACTAACCAAGTTACATTAGTTAGTATATAACTGAAAATTGTGTGTAGTGTAGTGTGCGGCAGGATAGCTCAGTTGTTAGAGCACCAGATTCCGAAGCAGACGTGCCCAGGTTCGTATCCTGTCCGCGGCAAATTCTGGCCAGTACTTGATGAGTTCCCAATAAAGACGAAACCGGTCTAATGGATGAATTGCCTTTTCTACACTATACAATTCTCAGTTTATACTGACATATGTAAGTAATTAATGGGTCAGGTGTTTATATCAAGACCGCAACCTTGATTATAATAAATGTATGAACATAATGGGTCAGGTGTTTATATCAAGATCGCAACCTTGATTAAAGTCAAAGTTAGCACCGCTCGGGTCAGTTGTTTATATCAAGATCACAATCTTGTTTACAGTAACTGCCTAACTGTTGCTTTGGGAAATGAAATGTCTCTAAATACGCGTGGTTAATATTGATGCGGAGCTAAAGTTTGTGCTGAAAGGCACCCTGCTGCCAATAGTCAATGTTTTAGTCTACCAAAAGTCCTGAGAAGATTTCAAGACAAATTAATCTGGTTAATGATGCTTGTGGCAAATGGTGAAAACTATACTTAGAATCGTCTGCCTGATTTACTTAGTACCAAGTCAAAGATCTTCATATTGAATACACTATCATCCCTCCTTTACTTCCTCAATGGGAAGTCATTAGGTACTGGCCAGAATTTTTTACTGGTAGGGCTCGAACCAGAGCACGTCGGCTTCGGAATCTAGTGCTCTAAACACTGCCGCACACTACATAAAATTCCGGTAGGCAGTGCCAAGAACAGATGGGCACTAATAAATAGAAACATCTTATCGAATGAAGTAAAATTTAAAATGGTTTTAATATGGATTAGACCGATACTAGAATATGCTGTCGCTACTTGGAATCCATTAAAAAAGGGTGTGTCCAATAAGATAGAAGCTTTACAAAGAAAAGTTGTGAAACAATTATTCCTATCTCCTGCACTATATACGCCAATAGATTACAGTTTGTATCACTGCAAACTTCATGGTTTCGGAGGATGCGCTATTGCATAAATGCTTTCCATTTGAACCAATGGACTGGTGCCTATATGAATCCAATAAGAAAGAGTCATGAATTTGGAACTAGATCTTGTCATATGGCAATATCTCCACCTTTGGTGGGGAATGTTGCGAGCAAGTTAATCTCTTTTTCAAAAATTTAAAAAATTTACAATCAATTGCCGAAGAAGCTTAGAGAAACGCCTCCATCTAAGATATCTTGTAAATTTTTTATCTACCGAACTAGAAAAAGTGTACAATCCTGCTGATATTTTTAATTTTGATTATGATAATACTTTCTCATGGTTAAATAAAAGACAAGATTAATTGTTATCAGCAGCATAACCTCTCGAGATTCTATTTCCAAGTTTGGTATTATTAAAATTGAAATGTTATGCATTATATTATCATGTTAATCAACAATACATGCAATCAATTGGTAGTCATGGTTCCCTTTTTTTGCATACTTTTACACTCGAATTATACATTAAATTTTCCTATTTTTGATAAAGAATCTATCACTCTTTACAGTCGAACTTTCTGATGCTGCAAAATTGTACAGTGCAACTAATTGTACATATTTATGTGATGTGATATCTTTTTATATTGTACATTTTCCAATTTTATTATTTGATGGAACATGTGTGGTTTGAATCCAAATAAAGATATTCTATTCTATTCTATAACTAATAGAACTAGGTTAGTTTTTTTATTAGGTGGAGCTCATGTCATTCATTTTGAGACAAAATTACAATTAACTATCCCAAATCTGTCATTATTGAACAGGCACCAAAATATATTGAGAAGTGGTATTGAAATGAACATTTATTTAATTAAACGGGCGGTGATAACAATTATTTTCGTCAAGGTCGCGAACATAGTATAAACACCAGATCCATTAAGTACATATTTTTTTCAGTATAAACTAAGAATTGAATAGTGTAGAAAAGGCAATTCATCCAGTAGACTTGTTTCGTCCCTAATGGGAACTCATCACGTAATTAACAGAATTTGCTGCTGGTAGGCACGAACCTGGGCACGTCTGCTTCGGAATCTGGTGCTCTAACCACTGAATCACCCTGCCGCACACTACGTAAATTTTTCAGTTATAATATAACTAATATAACTCGGTTAGTATCTTTTTCATTCGGGTGGGGCTCATATCGCATTCCTTTTGAGCGAAAGTTCCAACTAACCATACCCAATCTGTCATTATTGAAAAAGAAACCACACTACATGGGGAAGTGGTAGTGAAATGAAAATTTATATAATTGAACAAACATTGGTTGCGCGAGCGGTGATAACAATTATTTTAATCAATGTTGCGATCTTGATGGAAACATGTGACGCATTAAGTACATAAACTTTTCAGTAAAAGCTGAGAATTATATAGAATAGTAAAGGCAATTCCACCAGTAGACCTGTTTCGTCCCTATTAGGAACTCATCACGTACTGGCCAGAATATGCCGCTGGTAGGGCTCGTACCTAGGACTAGATGGCTCAGAGTTAAGAGCACCAGATTCAGAAACAGACGGGCCTAAGTTCGAGCCCTGGTCGCGACCAATTCTGTCCAGTACGTAATGAGTTCCGAATTAGGACGAAACCGGTCTACTGGAGGAATTGCCTTTTCTATACTACACAATTCTTAGTTTATACTGACAAAATATCAAGATCGCTACCTTGATTATAGTATTTGTTATAACCGCCAGCGCAACACATGTTCGTTTAATAAGTAATGTCAATGTCCGCATAAATGACAAACGTATCTGCAAATTTAGTGGTATTTAGGTCAAGGCTGGTTGAAACAAGCATATCAAACTGATGAACTCTGCAAAAAGACCCACCCTATCTGAGAAGAGTAAAGCAAAAATAATTTATTTTTCAGTTATTAAATATATAATTTTATCCATGCGTTTATAAAAACCTTTTCCAAGTGCTGTTACCATGGTGACTGCTTTGATAAGCTCTGACTACCATTTTGCCTTATTTTTTATACATGTTACTATATTGCGATACTTTATAACTGATTCATAGTTATAATTTATCCTGATATGCTCTGTGTCCATGACAGTCGTTGGCGTCGATAACAAGGTTAAGTTTTATTATTACTGTTAGTGAAGGCATCTTAAGTTTATATTGGAAATTTTCATAATTTGTTTAATTTAATATTAAATATTTCGCTTAATTTTAATGTTGTTTACTTTGCTTCTATTGGTGTGCATTTTTATCTGTTCAATAATGATAGATTCGGGATATTTAGTCGGTTTTTTGTGTCAAAATGAATGACTTGAGCTCCACCTAATAAAAAACCTAAACTAGTTATGTAGTGTGCGGCAATGGTTAGAGCACTAGATTCCGAAGCCGCCGTGCTTTGGTTCAAGCCCTACCAGCAGAAAATTCTGGCCAGTACCTGATGACTTCCCATTAAGGACGTAAAGGAGGGATGATAGTGCATTCAATATGAAGATCTTTGACTTGGTACTAAGTAAATCAGACAGACGATTCTAAGTATAGTTTTCATCATTTGCCACAAGCAACATTAACCAGATTAATTTGTCTCAAAATCTTCTCAGGGATTTTTGGTAGACTCAGACATTGACTATTGGCAACGGGCGCCTCTTTGCTCAAACTTGGGCTCCGCATCATTATTAACCATGCTCGTTTAGAGACATTTAATTTCCCAAAGCAACAGTTAGACAGTTACTGTAATCAAGATTGTGATCTTGATATAAACACCTGACACGGGCGGTGCTAACTTTGACTTTAATCAAGGTTGCGATCTTGATATAAACACCTGACCCATGATGTTCATACATTTTTTCAGTAGAAACTTTTCATATTATTTATTTTTATTTTCTATAGCATACTGGGTCAGTTTATTATATCAAGATCGTAAACTTTATGAAAGAAATCGCGCAAACGCTATTCATTAATTGTATAAATAGCCGACTGAGAACGGTTTATGGAACCAAAAAACACTAAATCTACAATTTAGTGCAATTTCTTAATCAAATCCATATTTAAGAAATTAATATTTTCAAATAGGAAAAATATTTATCGAAGATACTTATTTAAAAACATTAGATATTATAAAGAAGCGTTTCCGCTCAATCTGAACAGATGAAAAATTGAAAAATTCAGTTTCAAGAAAATAGAAAGGCCTACATCTGAATATGTAAACTTACCAAAAATATAAAGAGGATGAGGCAATAAAGAGCACAAAAGAAAGATTGCGTTCAGAAATTTCATTCACATATATTTTAGCCCACTTAGTTGTGATTGCACCTACCGCCAAATTTCCACTGCACAATGCGAAAGAAAAAATTATATGAACGGTTCTTTCCCGCAGATAAGACGCACAAGATTATAAAGCTCATTTTGAACTTATTACCAACAATACTTATATTGTCTACTCTAATAATAGATTAATAATTTAATTACCAAAATTGATTAATTCTAATTAAAATTAACAAAAAGTTATAAAAATCTAATATAGGTACTACGAAAACGAAATGAAATCTAAAATTGCGATTGGTAAGATACTGTGGTTTTTTTAAATAAATTATAATGAAGTTTCATAATAAAATACGTTACAGCAGAAAGGAATAGTAAAAGGTAGTGTTTTGAGATATTTCCAGATTTTCCCACACAGCGCGTACAAGATTAAAGGGCTAATTGCTTATGTTTAAGTTAAATAAAATATTTTATAGACGTCTACTAGTCCGGAAATTTCGACAACTAATGCTATAACTTTAAGCATGCTTCATTATTTTGAGGCGATCACAATAAATAGACGTTATCCAGAACTTCAGAAACAAGAAATTTGATCATGCAACGGTATCAAATGCAAAACGGTTTAATTACGCTAATTCATTCTGAAAATTCTAGGATAACATGCATTTCTAGTGTCCTTTTCATTTTGATCGTAATTTTTCTGTTTAAACAAAATTAATTCCTGTTCCATTTCTATAGTAAAATCAGTTTATAATATCGAACAAAAGCGATATTGTACAATATGCAATATCTTGGACTAAATGTTCATTTAATTTGAAAAGTATATACCCTAAAGGCACTGTCTTTAAACGTGATAAAGTACACAAAGGATAAACCTCGTTGGAGATACATTGGGCTTCTGATCAATAACAGATCAAAAGAGAGATTCAAATAAATGTTAATTTAAATCAACGATGAGCCAGTTTTCTGAAAGAACACATTACAGTGTACATGAGGGCCAGGATTTCAGCTATGACATGTTACTTGGGTGGCAATCTAGTAATTAATAATGAGAATTATTAATAAACTGGCTAATAAATATTTATTATATAATTTAGTATCAATAAAGACTAAAATTACCATTCCAGAAGTTAATGCTAGTAAGCATTAATTATAAACCAAATAATTTAAATGAATTTAACTATCAATAGCGATCCTAACTCTCTGACATCCGAGCGTGTTTACCCATGTAGGAAGCCGTTACTCCAGAGCCCAATGAACGGACACGCGCAATTACCGATCGCTTCACAAAATGAGTAATATAGATGTCGCGAATACTGCAAGAGTTAAGTCAGGGCTGTGTTTAAATTATACAGCCAACGTTCCAATCAATCACAACATAAGACAACTAGGGCTACCATGCGCATTTCTCATTTGAACTTCCTTATATGTGCAGTGTGATTCGATTCTTGGAAGTCAGCTTCATGGAATTTTTGAATGACGACAATGGAAATTGGATATACTTGACTTGGTGTGACGACGATAGATTTTCTACTCTGTGCGACTGATTAAAAATTATGATTTTTGTTTTTCGATCAATTCAGAAAATTTGATTAAATTACCATTCATGATCACTTACACAATTGATTATTATATAAACAACCTATATGGATATCGTATAAGCTGCAAAAAAACAAAGATCGCGGCTTCAAAGAAATTAATCGGTCGAAATTACAGTCACGTAGAGTATATAAGGGACTGCCAGAAGTGATAGTCACATATCCAACTTTACGCAGTATATATAGCAGACTATTTAACAATAATTGTTTGCGCGGGTGGTGGTAACAATTCTTTAAATCAAGTTTGCGAGCTTGAAGCAGACACCAATCCCATTGTATTTAACCAGTCGTCGGACAAAATAGCAAAACTACCGCCAGCCGCAACTCACTGGCGC
>JAQBSW010014211.1:0-12098 GCA_029291075.1 Eudiplozoon nipponicum
TTGGAATACTTGCCACACTCGTAGAATTTTTGTAGTCGTGAAGTATAATAAAACCACCATCAGTTACTTGTTCTGATTTTCTTGATTGCCATTAATAAAAAACTGAAAACAATCCGACGCAGATTCAAACTCACAATATACATAAAATGTTTCGAAATATAAGACAATGTTTCTAGCATACATGTATACTATTGATACTGAAATTTAAAGGAATTCTAAAGAACATTTACGAGTATCCGACTTTCAGCCAATTCCGGCATTATCCAATCATATGGTCCATAAAAATCTCATTCTAAAACAAGCGGGTTACTCTGCGTTATTTGAGGGGAAAATAGAACAAAAAAAGAGAATATTTTACATGAACTGAAGAAAAGTATTGTGTGTATGTGAGTTTTTGGCTTCCAATTTGTAATAGTAATCTGTATACATCTAATACAAATTAATCCAATTTTATTTTCTAAATGCGCTATTTGAAGAACCAGCATTTTTTGCTAAGCTGAGACCTGGCGTATAATGTACACTTTTTGAACGTTTCATAAAGATTTGTTTTATATTTACAATTTACTTTGGATGATCTAGAAATAACTATATTTGACTCGCCCTGTGAAATTGGCTTGTAATATAATCTCTTCAGTTCGTCGTAGCCTGGGACTATTCGAAGTTAATGTCAATGGTTGGATCAAATCTTAAATCTTGACAAATTCTTAGGTAAAACCCTCTGTACAGCGCTGAATTAAATCGAGAGAAAAATTGTAATCCCATTCATAATTAGGTTCGGTGGTTCAAATAGCTTTCAAGGATTCTGTACCTCATTATCACCCGAATGTAGTTCATTTGGTTCTAAATGCAGGTATATGTTGGTATTTATCTATAATTTATCATTCCCAACTATGTTGACTTACTTATGTATTGTTCGGTTGCTTTTTCGAATAGAGTAGTAAAAAATTGTCGATTTCCAATGTTCCTACTTTAGAGAATTTACTATTGCTGAACTAGATTATGTTTGGCTCACCATTTTGCTAATTGCATCTCGAAGTTTGATTGGAGAAAATGTTATACTTTGGAAAACTGTTAAACGTTTACAACTCCATGCCACTAAATTACTCCTCAGGTTAAGCAGGCCAGCCACTGGTTTAAAGCGTTTGCTGGTAAGTGGTTGGTGAAACCTATTTTTTAAGTTCGATAATTTAGAAGTCTCTATCGTTAAAACAATGGATTTAATTATACTATTTTAACATAGAAAATGTCTGCTACATAGAAACCAACAACTAGATTAATTTCAAAAGTATTCAATTTGGTACAAAAATCAAGGTAACCTATGCTGTAATTTCAGTCAAAGTATGGGAACCAAGTCACATGTAAGTTTACGATTTCTGTTGTGATCTACACGCATAAATAAAAAATGCTAAATGATACACGTTTAAAGGATGCATTTCATCAACTCTGGTCTTCTGAAATTTGCATAATGTAAAAATAATATTTATGGAGTAATTATAGGCCATATACTCCATAAATATTTACCTTGCCAATTAAGCAGTGCAAATTATATCTGTGCTTCAATAAATTAGTATTTTGAAAATAATAAAGCAAAATTCGCTATCTCATTTAGCATTGACGCATTTGTCTTTTCAATTTTAAATGATGTCAGTATATCATATATGTCAGTTGTTAGGATGAACACAAACATACTTTATTGAAATTACCCTTCGCAAATGAAAGATTTATTTGTCTATTAAGATTACCTAGAATTCGAAGAAACGAATGCAAATTTGGCATAGAATAATGCGAAAAATTAGATGTATGACGTCCTATCACTTTATGATTAACAATGATTTGTTTTATAATGAATAATACGGATTTTTTGCCTGTCCTCAGACAAATGATAAAATGACCGCGTGTTTATTTATTCCTCTTATTAAATCTGGTGAATTTCTTAAGCCAGGATTTGCATCAGTGCAGTAGGATAAACGGTTGAGATTATGATCAATGGTCTCAGGTTTTATATCCAAAAAATCAAATCAATTGCAATAGGCAGTCAGATGTAAAACTATTCTGATATAGATCGGATATTTCTTAATTGAAATACTGTATAACCTTTATATGTCACAGCGTCAGCCAATAAAACTGGAACAAATTTAAGATGAATAATAAAAACGCCAGATAATTGCTTGCAACAGTAAATGTCAAGTGTGTAATTCAAAGAGTAACAGTGGGTTAAGCCTTCTCGTTTTAGTATATCATTTTTAATTGTAAAGAAATATTTCAATGAAGTATACGAACTTGAAATTAGCGCGCAAGCCATGAATTAACCAGTCGCAAAACACAGTAAATCCAACGCTAATTGAGCGTTCTGACACGTTTCTGCTTGACTCCGTCATTATCAGGGCTCTACGTAAAACAAATTTACGGTGTTCACACTGAATATATATATATATATATATATATATATATATATATATATATATATATATATATAATATCCATTGTTTTCGAATATTAAACAGTATATTTCTAATTAGGAAGAAATAAAACACTAATAATAAAGTGTAAAATGGCCATTTATTTCGGGACTACAAAACTTAACTTTAAAATCTTTCATATAAATACATTCTGGGTTTTCATTTGATTATCTATGTGGAAATAAATCTGACTCGGTTTTACTTCTATTTCTTGTTTTGGATAATTAGTAAGTGTGCATTCGTATGTGTCTCTGTGTGCCTGTTTGCATGTAAAAGTCTTTCTCGTTGTATTGCAAAGTGATGTCCGGTATCTGGTCAATCATATATTGATGGCTTGAGAGTTAACCAACTGTTCGCATTGTTGGCTGTTACGTGTACGAATGTTATTTTTCCGAGTGTAGTCCTTCGTTTCCCCTTGTTCCGCAATTTTGTTTTCCCCATTTGGTAACTGTGCAGGTGCGGATTGCAGTTTTGAATACTCATATTGTTTCGACATTTCTGTCTCCGTATGTCCACCCTTTTTTAACTTCCGATTGTTTCCAATCCAATAGAATGATTGTTGAGTCTAGTCGAAGGGGTGATTGGTCTTGCCTGGATGCTAGTAAATTGATCTTGGATTGCGTGGTTCGTGGCCAGTCGATAAGAATATCATGTTGATGAAACTTTTGAATATTTAGGACAGGTGTTTGTTGTTATATAATTTGGGCCTTATAAATACATATTAATTTTTATGATTTTGCTTTATGTAGAATTGAGAAATTGGCCAAACTGACTATGTGCCCCGTTTCCAATATATGATCAGAGTCAGAAATTTCGAAACAATATGAGCATTCAACACTGAAATCCGCACCTGCACTGCTACCAAATGGGGAAAACAAAATTGCGGAACTAGGGGAAACGAAAGACTACACTCGGAAAAATAACATTCGTACACGTAACAACCAACAATGCGAACAGATGGCAAAATCTCAAGCCATCAATACAAGAATGACCAGATCTCAGACATCACTTTGCAATAAAGCGAGAAAGATCTTTACATACAAGCAAGCATACACATAGACACAAACGCATACACACTCACAATCAGCCAAAACAAGAAATAGAAAACCGAGTCATATTTGTCGCCACTCTCATTATCAAATGAAAACCCAGAATGTATATAAATGAATGATTTTAAAGTGAAGTTTGGTAGTCCTGAAATAAACGGCCATTACCCAATTTTTTATTAATTTTTTGTCTTTATTTAGAATACATACATATATATATATATATATATATATATATATATATATATATATATATATATATATATATATGACTTTAAAAAGACTGTTGTTTAATTATCACATTTATTTACTTTTCTTTATGTATAATTATATTGAAGTAAATATTAAAATTTATTATTGAAAATTTCCCATTTTAACTTTAAACGTAGTTTTGTAATAGCTTCCCACACTAGAATGTTAGAAAAATCGATTCACTGGCAGTCTCAATATCCACTCTTGTCAGAGTGTCCATATCTGTTTTGGTTTGTTAATCATAACTCTTCATTTGAGCGAGACTTATCCTTGTTTGAACTACAGCGACTGTGTTGACATTTTCAGTCTGGCCACCCGTTCCAAATCAGGTTTTCAGTAACTTAAACGAAACTACTGGCTCAGCTCGATCTAATTTGAATGACCTTGTCCTTTTCCCTTACTTTCTGCCAATTCCACTGATCTAAATTGGCATGTACAGTTTGGGGTGAAACGAGTACATTTTCACGCGCCCTGAAAATATTAATATTGTTATTCGGGGAAGCTTATCTTTGAAAAGTCCCGCAAGATGTTCTGATTCTAATAAAATTTGATGGTTTATACTATACACCAGAAACAAAATCTCAAGAAAGTTACACGTGTTGACTGTAAACAAAATCGTGAACTTTTTCCAAAATATTTTCCTCATTGAGCCAAACTCGCTCAATTGGCACACGCAATTCCGAGATCAGCTATTTTTATCGACGTCAGCCTCTATTCTATTTTGAATTTCCACACCGTAAAATTGTGCACAATATTTAAATATATTAAACGTACAAATTTGTTTAAAATAGAAGGTGTATCACATCTCATTGACGACTGATAAGATCAGTGATATTATGCATCCTCCGGTAAATAACTTTCAGTCTCCAGTCTCCTATTGGTTTTTGCACCCATATTAGATTGGTCGTTTATGTGGATTCACTCAGAGATTACTATGATTTTTTCATCGAGGGCAGACTTAATTGCACCTAAATGTGCAGCCAAATTTTTCATGTCTTGATTAGATTGTAACAAATTTTTTTCCAAACTACTATTAATAAACACACACACACACAGACTTTTATTTTAATAAAATATTTAAGGGAGTTTGCTTGTATAATCCACGTTCTTTTAGTAAGAAAAATTACAAATACCTATTATTTCGTAATCACGCCAGCGACTCGACTGCTGCCACAATCATTCTTATGACTTTGCTTTATCTTAATTCGTGCACATCTGCGGGGAGCTATTCTTTCCATCACGTCAACCCTAAATAAGACAATTTGAGTGTTCTCAGCCTCAAAGGTGGCTTCTGTATAAAAGAAGCCTGCATGTATACCCTCAGCGCTGGCTCAATATTATGTTTTGGTTTAGACTATTAGTGAGCAGTATAGAAAAATAGCCGTTCTTCAAATTGACTCGAGATAATCCCTGTTTCTGAAATTTTAATTTTTCCAATCCATCTCTTGTACATCTATGATCTGTTATTCTGTTAGCGAGAAAATAGCCGTTCTTGAAATTGACTCGAGATAATCCCTGTTTCTTAAATTAAAATTTGTCCCATCCATCTCTTGGACATGTATGGTCTGTTACTCTGTTAGCGCGGAAATAGCCGTTCTTAAAATTGACTCGAGATAAACTCTGTTTCTGAAATTTTAATTTGTCCGATCCATCTCTTGGACATCTATGGTCTGTTACTCTGTTAGCGAGGAAATAGCCGTTCTTGAAATTGACTCGAGATAATCCCTGTTTCTGAAATTTAAATTTGTCCGACAATCTCTTGGACATCTATGGTCTGTTACTCTGTTAGCGAGGAAATAGCCGTTCTTGAAATTGACTCGAGATAATCCCTGTTTCTGAAATTTAAATTTGTCCGACCATCTCTTGGACATCTGTGGTCTGTTGCTCTGTTAGCGAGGAATAGCCGTTCCTGAAATTGACTCGAGATAATCCCTGTTTCTGAAATTTTAATTTGTCCGACCATCTCTTGGACATCTGTGGTCTGCTACTCTGTTAGCGAGGAAATAGCCGTTCCTGAAATTGACTCGAGATAATCCCTGTTTCTGGAATTTTTATTTTGGCCGATTCTTCTTTTGGACATCTATGATCTGTTACTCTGTTAGCGAGGAAATAGCCGTTCTTGAAATTGACTCGAGATAAACTCTGTTTCTGCAATTTTAATTTGTCCGATCCATCTCTTGGACATCTATGGTCTGTTACTCTGTTAGCGACGAAATAGCCGTTCTTGAAATTGACTCGAGATAATCCCTGTTTCTGAAATTTAAATTTGTCCGATCATCTCTTGGACATCTATGGTCTTTTACTCTGTTAGCGAGGAAATAGCCGTTCTTGAAATTGACTCGAGATAATCCCTGTTTCTGGAATTTTTATTTTGGCCATCCATCTCTTGGATATCTATGGTCTGTTACTCCGTCAGCGAGGAAATAGCCGTTCTTGAAATTGACTCGAGATAATCACTGTTTCTCGAATTTTTATTTTAGCCGATCCATCTCTTGGACATCTATGGTCTGTTACTCTGTTAGCGAGGAAATAGCCGTTCTTGAAATTGACTCGAGATAATCCCTGTTTCTGGAATTTTTATTTTGGCCATCCATCTCTTGGACATCTATGGTCTGTTATTCTGTCAGCGAGGAAATAGCCGTTCTTGAAATTGACTCGAGATAATCACTGTTTCTGGAATTTTTATTTTGGCCGATCCATCTCTTAGACATCTATGGTCTGTTACTCTGTTAGCGAGGAAATAGCCGTTCTTGAAATTGACTCGAGATAATCCCTGTTTCTGGAATTTTTATTTTGGCCATCCATCTCTTGGACATCTATGGTCTGTTACTCTGTCAGCGAGGAAATAGCCGTTCTTGAAATTGACTCGAGATAATCCCTGTTTCTGGAATTTTTATTTTGTCCGACCATCCTTTGGATGTGTATGGTCTGTTACTCTGTTAGCGAGGAAATAGCCGTTCTTGAAATTGACTCGAGATAATCCCTGTTTCTGGAATTTTTATTTGGGCCATCCATCTCTTGGACATCTATGGTCTGTTACTCTGTCAGCGAGGAAATAGCCGTTCTTGAAATTGACTCTGAGATAATCCTGTTTGTGGAATTTTTATTTTGGCCATCCATCTCTTGGACATCTATGGTCTGTTACTCTGTTAGCAGGTAAATAGCCGTTCTTGAAATTGACTCGAGATAATCCCTGTTTCTGAAATTTTAATTTGTCCGACCATCTCTTGGACATGTATGGTCTGTTACTCTGTTAGCGAGGAAATAGCCGTTCTTGAAATTGACTCGAGATAATCCCTGTTTCCTAAATTTTAATTTGTTCGACCAACTATTGGACATCTATGGTCTGTTACTCTGTTAGCGAGGAAATAGCCGTTCTTGAAATTGACTCGAGATAATCCCTGTTTCTGAAATTTTAATTTGTCCGACCGTCTCTTGACATGTATGGTCTGTTACTCTGTCAGCGAGGAAATAGCCGTTTATGAAATTGACTCGAGATAATCCCTGTTTCTGGAATTTTTATTTTGGCCATCCATCTCTTGGACATCTATTGTCTGTTACTCTGTTAGCAGGTAAATAGCCGTTCTTGAAATTGACTCGAGATAATCCCTGTTTCCTAAATTTTAATTTGTCCGACCATCTCTTGGACATGTATGGTCTGTTACTCTGTTAGCGAGGAAATAGCCGTTCTTGAAATTGACTCGAGATAATCCCTGTTTCCTAAATTTTAACTTGTCCGATAAATCTCTTGGATATCTATGGTCTGTTACTCTGTTAGCGAGGAAATAGCCGTTCTTGAAATTGACTCGAGATAATCCCTGTTTCTGAAATTTTAATTTGTCCGACCGTCTCTTGGACATGTATGGTCTGTTACTCTGTTAGCGAGGAAATAGCCGTTCCTGAAATTGACTCGAGATAGACCCTGTTTCTGGAATTTTTATTTAGGCCATCCATCTCTTGGACATCTATGGTCTGTTACTCTGTTAGCGAGGAACAGCTGTTCTTGAAATTGACCTGAGATAATCCCTGTTTCTGAAATTTTAATTTGTCTTGACCGTCTCTTGGACATGTATGGTCTGTTACTCTGTTAGCGAGGAAATATTGTTCTTGAAATTGACTTGAGATTATCCCTTGTTTCTGAATTTTGGCCATCCATCTCTTGGACATGTATGGTCTGTTACTCTGTTAGCGACGAAATAGCCGTTCTTGAAATTGACTCGAGATAATCCCTGTTTCTGGAATTTTAATTTGGCCGATCCATCTCTTGGACATCTATGGTCTGTTACTCTGTTAGCAAGGAAATGTTGTCATTCCGATATTTGCTTGCTTCATCCGACACTAAACTAATATTCCCCAATATTTTGCTTCCCATGGGAGCCGGATTGCCTCATTTTATTGCGCCCCTGTATTTAATGGAAAAACAGTGCACTTGAAGATTTGAATGTGGACCAAATATATTCTATGGTTTTTCCACACCATTGAATTTCCGGGATATGATAACATTAGGAAGAAATACATAACTGTAGCTTTACTGCAAGGCGACTCGAATGGCAGTAATTAGGGCCACAGTGACCAGCTTCTACGAAGCATTTCAAACTACGCCATCGTACAGCGTTATGTCCACCATTTAACTATTTTTCAACCTAAATTTTTGTAGATGACTTTCTTTATTAGGTTTATGAGCCCAGACGTTCTTATTCCTTTCGTTTGAAAAATTATGCTTTGATCAAACTTTTAAATAACCTCGGTTATTTTTGACAAAATCATCGGTATTATTTGAACTTTCGAAAACTATTCTTAGCTATTGTTTTTTTGATTGAACCAGAAACTCCGAATTAGGCTTGACGAACTTGGTTAATATTTCTGCCAATCTTACGAGACCTCGTTTCTAGAAATTTAACTTCTTCTTCCTAAAAAATAATGAACATTTCGGGATTAAATTAAAATCCTTAAAGTGGATGCTCAATTAACAACCGGCTTACATGAGCAAATTGCCATTCTTCTGCTAAGCTAACTAAAAAATCATTAGTTGTATAATGTCTAAAATGCAAAAGCCATATAATACCTCCTCCGGAACCGTCGGAATGCCTCACTGGCTTATCTAAACTCAAACGACTTTAAAAAATTATGTAAACCATATTGCATAATATATGACAAAGTATATTATCTAACGTAATTTAATTCAGCTTGGTGTTTTATCTTCTTCAAATTCAATCACGTTTACATCTCAGAACAAATCGAAACCCTCAAAAAGACGAATGATTTTGATAAGATATATTGATTTAGGTATTTCAATCGCAATGGGAAACCTGTAGTTTGCAAAATTATTTAATGGAACATTGTGTGCGACAACCAATAAATTATGAGATGAATGAACGAATGAGACTTTTCACAAACTCATACATCAAGTAAATTGGCGAACTCAGGGCCTGTTTCATCACGATTATTCTACAAAAGTTAACGAAACGTGAATCATCCGTTTTATTTGCAACAGATTCGACCATTTCTCGTACAGCAGCTTGTAACCTTAAAGTTATCAAACTTACTATCCGTAGATTTATCCGTCTCCGGTAAAAGTGGTGTTGCTAATTCTTCATTATTAACGGCTGTTAAATTACCTGCGCCTTACATAAGCTAAAAGTAAAATAAAATTGCTTTAACTAAGCAGATAGGCATGTTCCATACTAGAATAAAATTGACATAATTATGATACTCTGGAGAATGCCTATCACTCACATGTCTATAGGAATGAATAGGTCTTTGTATCAACGAAAATTACGATCTTATTAACAAATTCGGCCATGTCTGAAACCAAGCTTATGCAAGCCAAACTTCTGACCTACGAATCGATGTCAAGCGGAAAAGTAACGATTATATACTCGGTCACTGTGATCATACAGCACACTTCGTTACTGATCTAGTCCGCCTCCGTTTCGTGACGTGATCTCTGTTTTCGACGTCTGAAGAGTGTAATGCAGACAATTGGAGAATATTGTCACTTACCGCATGCTGTTTCTTGGTAGATTAGTAGCGGCATCAGTCCAATGGAAAGGAATACGTCCGATGTGTGGCCCTTATCAAGTTAACAAAACACAAGAACGAAAGCTTTGAATCTATTCACCATTAATATTTAGTGTAGATTGTAGGACGTCAGAAACACTCTTAATTTCTATTAGTTTATGTAAAATTTCTGGAACATTGGGTTTGATTTTATCCTAAAAAATGATTTCATTGAAACAACTGAGTTTCAATTTAATGCAAGCTTACAAACTTGAGGATACTTTTAATTAATTGCCCAGACAAGCATCTCCAATAAACGTTTAAGCCCCTAATAAGAGCATTAGCTAATCTCAGGTTTAACCGGCGATTGCTGCCTCTCAAAAACCTCCATTAAGCCAATAAAAATGGTTTAAGCCGATATTTTATTGTGACAATAATAATGATGTTATTGTGCTATCATCTGCCTTACATAATCTTATATACGTTTGTCTAATAGAAATTGTGCAGCCGACATTTCCAGTCAAGTTCAATGTATGCAAGACTGCTGGAGGTGAGAGCCGCATATCCAAATTTGATTTCCACATACATATTCAATGCGGTTTGATCCTCGATAGTCAGTTTGCCGTCGTACTCTGATGATGATCATGGAAGGTCGAAACGCGTCAGTGCGTTGCGGCTGGCGGTAGTTTTGCAATGTTGTTCGAAGACTGGTTAAATACAATGGGTTTGGTGTTTACTTCAAGCTCGCAAACTTGATTTAAGGCATTTCTACCACCATCCGCGCAATCAATTATTGTTAAATTGTATTGTCTATATATGTATATGTGGCGAAAGCTGCAAACATATAATGTTCGTGACTGCATAGAAATTGTGCAGCCGACATTTCCAGTCAAGTTCAATGTATGCGACACTGCTAGAGGTGTGAGACGCATATCTAAATTTGATTTCCATATATAATCAATGCGGTTTGATCCTCGATAGTCAGTTTGCCGTCGTACTCTGATGATGATCATGGAAGGTCGAAACGCGTCAGTGCGTTGCGGCTGGCGGTAGTTTTGTTAGGTTGTTCGAAGACTGGTTAAAAACAATGGGTTTGGTGTTTACTTCAAGCTCGCAAACTTGATTTAAAGCAAAGTTTGTCTAATTCGTTCGGCATTATAATGATTTCAGCTGGTTAATAAAGTTGAGTTATTTCTCTTATTTTAGTAGACACTATTACGTTATTGCTTCTTTTAACTTCTTGAATTACTCGCATTTAAAACCGGTTAGGTATTTCCGTTTTTTTAATTTGACTCAAAATATAGACCTGAATATACTGATGATTTTTTGCGAGTTATTTGCACATTGTTGGGACCTTTTATTCAAAACCACGAATGTAATTTAAATATCCGGCGATGCACAACATTCGAATGAAAGACTATTCTCGCTCATTCAAATATATCAGTTTTATTTGATCGTGCTGGAGCCAGTTGCGCTTCAAGATTGACAAAGATTTCAAGAGAATTTAGGAAATTAAATTTTAGACGGCAGTTTAAAACATGAGCCAGCACTTGTTTATTTTGAACTAAAAAATGACCAGTTAATTCAATTTCGACAATAACAAAGTTTTTCTGCGACACTAGTTGTTAATATGGTGCTGTCTAGTTGATCTTTACCAATCCCACCTAATGCGTTTATCAGAAATAAAATTTGCATTAATGAAATAGAAAATTACACTGATTTAATTTGTGTTTTAATGAAGAAACAACAACAAAAACAATGTAAACGAGCGATACGCGGTAAAATATTAAGCTTCAAAGTAAAAAATTCTTTCATAAAAAATCAAACTTGATTCAATTAATTCACTCATCAGTGATTTGATATACGTTAAAATAAAAATAAGGACCACTATAGAATCTTGCCTATATTTAATTAGTTTTTTATTTGCAGAAAGAACGAAAGAAAAACTGATCATTATTGTAATATTACGCAGAGTTATAAAAATTTCGGAGAGACAGTTTTCATTGTGTATGTCCTCGGTCGGGTCGTATCAATCAAATTGATTGCGCGGGTGGTGGTAGCAATTCTTTAAATCAAGTATGCGAGCTTGAAGTAAACACCAATCTCATTGTTTTTAACCAGTCGTCGAAAAACATAACAAAACTACCCCAGTCGCAACGCACTGACGCGTTTCGACCTTCCATGCTCATCATCGGAGTAGGACGGCAAACTTACTATCGAGGATCAAACCGCATTGAATATATATGGAAATCAAACTTAGATAGACGGCTCTCACTTCTAGCATTCCCGCATACATTGAACTTGACTGGAAATGTCGGCTACATAATTTCTATGCAGTCAC
>JAQBSW010014212.1:0-12098 GCA_029291075.1 Eudiplozoon nipponicum
CAATCAACAACAACGTGTTCATTCTTATAACTTACGAAGTGGAAATGTTTAAATACTATGTTTTCTCAATCCTCTTTGAATTGTTACTATAACAGTCTTGTTCCGACTCTGACGCTACGCTACAAATCGCAGTGGAGGAGAATGATATGTTTGTTTATTTGTACACACATTTATATTAACACCGTTCGTATACTAACATGTTTTGTTTTGTCTTTTAGCATGTATATCTGCATTATATGATGAATAAAGCCTAATATTTTAGGCAACTCTTTCTTCTGACTTGTCTAATCATTCTGCCCGTTTGCTGTGCTTGTTACTGTGATTCAGAACAACCACATACACTATTACCTGCATTGTGCATAGAACAACATATCTTGGATCAAAGTAAATTCGGATTTTCGCCATCCAGACCAGTTAGATTAGCATTTAGAATATTTTAATAATTATGTCGGAAGGACGGTTGTTCGAGTTTACCTACATTAACTTGGGGTTTATTCTTAATTAATTTTCCGGAAAATTTTAGTGAAAATCTACAACGGATAAGGACATGGTCCGAGTCGACATGTGTTCCAAAAAGAACGACAAACCTGGATGCAACCACACCATCTATAACTAATTGCTACATAATCCATTTGGGTCCACCGTTGACCGGGTGCTGGAGGACGCCAAGAAGCGCAACGTCTAACACGATGTCTGAAGTTTGTATTTCTTAAATATAATCTATATTCCGCGCAGCTGTCCAAGGGCCGTTCACCATTATCGTTGCGCGTCGAGCTTAAATTTTACCTTCCACCTAAATAAAATTCAGCGCCCAACTTGAGCATTCATGTCACCCATAACCAAGACTATATCTGAACTTCATGCTCTACTTAATAATGAGCTTAATTCAGAGTAAAAAGCGTCCTTGCTTTTGTCCGTTCTGCAATCGGTAGGAGCATATGCAGATACAATGAAGAGGCAACGTTGATAACGGTTTTTGCATTGATGTTAGTAAATGTAATTAAACGTGTGGCACACAGTCAACGATTTAAAGGGATCCATTCAATTAAGCAAGCTTCAGCTCGTGCTCTAAGGACAATACCAATGCCCCATTTACCGGCTTGAGAGAACTTTGTGGAATCAGATGTTCTAAGCCAATAACGCGTAGATAGGGATGGTGCAACCAGTTCTCTTATGCACGTAGAGTCCTGTATTCTGGTTTCGATATGCAACATACATCGATTTCTAATTTATCCAACATACGAGCAGGAGATTCCGTCACTACACATTTAACAAAAAAGTTACTGCACAGTTAGACCAAACGCTAGGCTTCACATGAAACGAGAAAGTGGACGCACCATCCGAAATACTTACTCGAATTAAAAAAACAAGTGACTTATCGAATACCTAATACAAAATCGATGGTTGTTTATACTACATAGCGCCTGATAAATTTAAATGTAAAGGATAAGCCCCATGCAACCGAAAAGTGCAACATTTTTTTATTTATACAAATGTCATAGCTACCCAGTGCGCTAAGTAGACCAGACTAGCCGATTATCAAGGAATTGAATTCAAGTACATTTTAAACTACGCACAGCTGGCATAGCCGAGAACGTTTCCGCATTAGCTGAGCATACTGTTTGTACAAACCACAACACAAATCAGGCGGATTTCCAAGTGTTGTTCAAAAATAGAAAGGAAAATGAAATACATACAGATGAGGCTGGTTCATTCAACATTTGTAATCCCCGGCTAAATAAGTTCGTACGTGTTTAAAGTATAAACTGTTAATTATTTGTTCGCGTGTCTACACACGTTTTCTAGCATGTATGTTTCCCACTTCCTGTTTGTCGTGTATTATGTTTTTAATCTAACTTTATCCTCCCTGTTTTAAAAACGTGACTAGATAAAGAACCTAATTTCACAGTCGAGATGAGTTCTGGAAAAAAGAATAAGACTTATTTTAACGGTGTTGTAAATCTCTGCTTTGTAATAAGTGTATACTTCCACACAATTTATTTCTCAATTAAAATTTTTTTAAAGTGTCATATACGAAAGCATAATGGATCCAGTTCCACCATATAATTCATGCGCGACAATTAAATCCGAGATTTTGAACTCAAAAAAGAAAACGTAACCTAGTGATTTATATTAGAGAAAATGTGTAAGCATATACGGTCACTTTTTATTCTTGCACGAGCTACAAACAAATACAAAATATTTTATCAAAATCGATAGCAATACACAGATAGCTACTCCAAAAAAATAGTCTATGTAGCGCCTGTATTTATTCTCACATATGAAAGCTCATCGACGATGAACAAACGTGGCACTGCCAGAAGTAAATGTGAAAATCAGCATATGCTTACGATTGGCTAAAAACTATCATTGATGCAGTCTCTGAAATGAAATATGACTGATTATCCTGTTATGACTGATAGAAAAATTTTGCGAATGAAAGTCGAAAGAAGTCAATATGAAGCCAAGATAAGTCATGAGAATTCGCAACCACTTCAATCAAGCCAAATGACTACAAATATCATACGCTTGTCAGTAGAAAACGCCTGTGTCTACCTAGTCAAACATACAAATGTGATTAATAAGGTTTTGGCCCGTACCATCAATGCATCGAAAGCTGCTCTGCTCGTATAGGAGTAAAGCATAGAAACTTCTGATCAACGAAAATATCACTGTTTTATCGCTAAAACTTCCACATTTTTAAGTCTTCGATTACTCACGCAAAATGTATAAAAACACAACGCTCTTTCAAGCAATGCACAAATACGTTTTAAACTTCTATCTCTGTATTAAATAAGTGCGTAACATTCTCATGGAACAGAAGATTATATATATTTAAAGCTTTCGTTTTTTTATAACTAGCTAATCAAATTAAAAAATTCTGTGAAATGAAATGCAGTAAATAGTATATAAAATCATTCGACACAAATTTAGAATTGACGAAAAAGCAAAACGAACATATTTATAATCACCTGATCCCATTCGAGCCATTGTTCGGCTAGTTTAACAGCACGCTCCATTTACGATATTCCAATGCTAAACTAGAACAAACCGCTGAGAAATTTCAAATTATTAAATAAATTGTCTTTAATAAAATGAATTAGTAGAACATCTGAAAATAATTCAAATCGGCTAAATATTTCTAATTTTTTTAGTAATTTACATTTTATTTTTATATTAATTTATTTCTATTTTAGAACATAATATTTTATCCATTATTATTATTTCATGAACAATAACTGTCTCGGTCTGAGGTTGCCTTAACAGGAATATCTTATTTCATCTGGAAACAGTGCGATAGCTACTTAATTATATTACCTAGAAAAGTGTTGAAATGAGCATTCTAAAGGAAATTGCAGATGGTATAATTTTCCTTTACTCCATTTTTGCCAGGCAATATTGAATTTGTTAAAGCTTACTTTAACGACAAATCGAAAGCAATTGACGAGATAGACGAGGTAAGGTGTTCAAGTTAGAGCATATACTTTTCTTAGCTTGGCATGACACCTTTACAACAAGCTTGTTTTAGTGGGCAACTCGAAATAGCCAAGTACCTTATCAGTTTAGGAGCAAATGTCAATAGTTTAAAGCACAAAGAAGGTTATACAGCATTAATGTTCGCCAGTGTGACCGGTATGTTTTGTTTGATAGTAATGATAATTTGTTGAAAGAATTCTCAGCGTCGTTTTAATTGCATTTATTACATATATATACCTGTCATAAAATATAGTAGAATTAGAGTTGAGAAGAATGCGTCAAATAATAATAATAATACATTTATTTGGCAACAAAGGCCAACATGCCCAACCATTGAAATAGCAAATCAAAGGTAGGATATGTGGAGTTAAATGAAATTGTGACTAACGACATGAGAGGGAGGAGTTGAGGAAGAGAAATGCTTTCATCAACTTCATGGTAGTTCAATCTGGTGAAAAAGAGCGATTCCATTTGACTAGACAGGATCAAATTCTGTCAAACTTGATAGCTATTAATCTAATTTAGAGTAACTCATTCTTTAATGGCATGCTGATTATTAATCAAACTGTCACTTTATCGTATTCTTGGTTCAATTAAATAGACCATTTGACTAAACTATAGGGAGCGTGTCAGACAAACAGGTCACCAGAAATCCCATTATATAGACATTTGCTAGTATAAACTAGGCATTGTATAACGTAGCAAAAGAAATTCATCCAGTAGACTGTTTAGTCCTTATTGGGATTTTTTAAAGTGCTGCCCAGAATATTGCCGCGGACTTGGCTCGAACCTGGCAACATTTGCTTCGAAGCCTGTGACTATTCATTGAACCACTCGCGCACGATGATCACCATTTTCAGTTATATATCATATTTAAATATTAGCTTGAACTTTGCCGGGTCTAAATGGGACACAGCCATCATCTTGTTTCATTTGAAGCATCGAGTTTTGTCTAACTGCACGGCAACTTATTGTTAAATTTGTACTGATGGAATGAGAGCAAGCGTGCCAGACGCGAAGGGCAAGTTTCGGTTGCTGAAGGAAATTTTGTCCACTGGCACCTGGGCAGATAGTGCTCATCAGCCTTGGTTGGCAGACGATCTAAGATAAGGAAATCTCCGAATACAAACCATCCTCACTAGGAATGGGTGACCTGGTGTACTTTTACAGTCCACATATAACCATGAACCACTTATGTGATTATTTGGCAGTTAAACATTAATCACTTTTGGCTTTTGTATAGCTCTGCATGATCAGGTTTCTGCTTAGTCCTTCCTTCAGATGCAGTCTATGTGAAAACGCTTAGTTTACACAACACACACACACACACACACACACACACATATATATATATATATATATATATATATATATATATATATATAAACAACACAATTAAGCAATCAATGATTGCACAGGTGTGTGTGGTCTTTAAACCAAGTTTATATATATAATGGTATTGGTGTTTTACAATAATTACATACTGCATCGGCCGTCGCGCAGTATAAAAAAGGTCGCCTTATCTGCTGAGCCGTGCAGGGTGGATAAGCGAAAACAGGCAACTGCAGGCAACTCTGTCTCCGATTCTGCCTCTTTTCCTTCCCCTTCCTCTTCTCAATCTAACAATAACACTCTTTTAGATACTATAAATATGGTTGGTTTAGATCATAACATTGAGCCCAATACCAAGTTGCCAAATATCGAAATGGTTCTAGTAGACGATCATTCATTAAACCTAAGTTAGGTTTTAACGTAGGCGAATTTAATGTGCGAACATTAAAACAACTTGGACAGCAAGAATCTCTTGCTCGTACGTTGGATAAATTAGAAATCGACATATGTTGCGTATCTGAAACCAGAGTACAGGATCCTACGTGTATTACAGAACTAGTTGCGCCATCCCTATCTACGCGTTATTGGCTTCGAACATCTGGTTCCACAGAGTTCTCTCAAGCCGGTAAATGGGGCTTTGGTATTGCCCTTAGCGCGCGAGCTGAAGCTTGCTTAATTGAATGGATCCCTTTAAATAGTCGATTGTCTGCGGCACGTTTAAATACATCTAAAATCAAAGCAAAAAACCGTTATCATCGTTGCCTCTTTGTTGTATCTGCCTATGTTCCTACCGATTGTAGCGCAGAAGAAAGCAAGGACGCTTTTTATTCCGAATTAAGCTCCTTACTAAGTAAAGCGCGAAGTTCGGACATAGTTCTGGTTATGGGTGACATGAATACTCAAGTTGGGCGCTTAAGTAACACAGAATTTCGTATAGGTGGAGGATACAATCTAAGCTCGACTCACAACGATAATGTTATGCGGCTTTTGGCAAGCTGCGCTGAACATAGACTATATTTAAGTATTACAAACTTCAGAAGTAGTATTAGACGTTGTGCTACATGGCGTCCTCCAGCACCGGGACAACGGTGGACTGAAATAGATCATGTAGCAATTAGTTATAGGTGACGTGGTTGCATCCAGGATTGTCGTTCTTTTTGAAACACTTGTTGTTTCATGTAAAGCCTCGAGTTTTGTCTAACTGCGCGGTAACTTTTATTTTTAAATGTGTATTGACGGAATGAGAACAAGCGTGCCAGACTCGAAGGACAAGTTTCGGCTGCTGAAGGAAACTTTGACCACTGGCATCTGGGCAGATAGTGATCATCAGCCTTGGTTGGCAGACGATCTAAGAGAAGGAAATCTCCGAATACAAACCATCACTAGGAATGGGTGACCTAGTGTACTTTTACAGTCCACATATAAGCATGACAAGTACAACTTACAATAATTACATACTGCATCGGCAGTCGCGCAATATAAATATGATCGTCTTATCTGCTGAGCCGTGCAGGGTGGATAAGCGAAAACAGGCTACTGCAGGCAACTCCAACTCTATATTCGATTCTGCGTCCTTTCCTTCCCCTTCCTCTTCTCAATCTTACAATAACTCTCTTTTAGATACTATAAATATGGTTGGTTTAGAACATAACACTGAGCCCAATACCAAGTTGCCAAATATCGAAAATGGTTCTAGTAGACGATCATTCATTAAACCTAGGTTAGGTTTTAACGTAGGCGCATTTAATGTACGAACGTTAAAATAACTTGGCCAGCTAGAATCTCTTGCTCGTACGTTGGATAAATTAGAAATCGTTATACTTTGCGTATCTGAAACCAGAATACAGGATCCTACGTGCATTACAGAACTGGTTGCACCATCCCTATCTGCGCGTTATTGGCTTTGAACATCTGGATCCACAGAGTTCTCTCAAGCCGGTAAATGGGGCGTTGGTATTGCTCTTAGCGAACGAGCTGAAGCTTGCTTAATCCAATGGATCTCTTTAAATAGTCGATTGTGTTCGGCACGTTTAAATACATCTACTAAAATCAAAGCAAAAACCGTTATCATCGTTGCCTCTTCGTTGTATCTGCATATGCTCCTACCGATTGCAGCACAGAAGAAAGCAAGGACGCTTTTTACTCCGAATTAAGCTCCTTACTAAGTAAAGCACGAAGTTCGGATATAGTCCTGGTTATGGGTGACATGAATGCTCAAGTTGGTCGCTTAAGTAACACAGAATTTCATTTAGGTGGAAGATACACTCTAAGTTCGACTCGCAATGATAATGGTGAACGACTATTGGATAGCTGCGCTGAAAATAGACTATATTTAAGTAGTACAAATTTCAGACGTAGTGTTAGACGTTGTGAGACATGGCGTCCTCCAGCACCCGGACAACGGTGGACTCATATAGATCATGTAGCAATTAGTTATAGGTAACGTGGTTGCATCCAGGATTGTCGCTCTTTTTGGAACACATGTCGACTCGGACCATGCACTTATCCGTTGTAGATTTACTCTAAAATTTTCCGGGAAAATAATTAAGAATAAACCCCAAATTGATGTAGGCAAACTCGAACAACCGTGCATCCGACAAATCTATGAAAATATTCTTAAGGCTAATCTAACTGGTCTGAATAGCGAAAATCCGAATATACTTTGGTCCAAGATAAGTTCCACTATCCACAATGCAGGTACTACTGTATGTGGCATAGCAGGCCCCCGTAGAAATAATCACTGGCTCTCTGTATAATCTTTGGAGATACTCGAAATAAGGCGCCAAATTCCACCTGGCTCGACTCATAATAATACCCGTCGCAATATAAGACGCCAACTTAAACGCAGTCTAAAAGGCGATCTCGAAAACTTTTGGAACAGAAAGGCTGAAGAAATGGAAGTGGCTTTCGCTTTAGGTAATAGTCGCTGTTTGTTCCAACTTATGCGCGCAACAGGTCCGAGAAAGTTAAAAGTTAGCGAAACTATAAATGATAGTAACAACGAATAAATAATCGATAAAGTAAGTCGTCTTGACAGGTGGGCTGAACACTTTAGAGATCAATTTTCTTGGCCACCCGCATCAGTTCCGATTCCCGAAAGCATGTCTGTATCAACAGTGTGGAATGTTAGTCCCGAAGAAACATCCGAGTTAGAAGTACGCGATGCAATCCTATCTTTTAAGCGCCGCAAAGCCGCCTGCCCCGATGATCTGCTTCCGGGATTGTTTAAGGATGGTGGCGATATAATTTCAGGAGCGTTGACCAAACCTTTTCATACTATATGGAATGAGTAAACCGTACCACTTGACTTGAATGAGTCGACCATCATTCCCATCTTCAAAAAAGGCAATCGTAATTCGTGCGATAACCATCGTGGTATAAGTTTGACTCCGGTCGTATCAATGTTATTTGCTTCGATTATCCTACGTCGTCTTAGCGCTTCACGTGAATCACAAACAAGAGAAGAACAGGCCGGATTCCGCGCAGGACGAGGTTGTATAGATAATATTTTTACGTTAAGGGAAGTTCTCGAACAGAGACATTTATATCACCGTCCCACAATAGTCGTCTTTCTAGACTTCAAGGGTGCATTTGATTCGGTGGATCGCAATGTTTTATTCCATATCTTGTCGAAAAGCGGTGTGCCCACTAAATTTGTTAATATTATACGAGCTCTCTACACAAATACTTCTGGTCGCGTTAAGGTTTACAACGAAATATGAACACTCTTTCACACATTCAGGACGCTGGAGTTGAAGTTCTCCCGGGAGATAAACTAGTCGATCCTGACTATGCGGACGATATCGTACTATTATTCGACAATCAGCATGCTGCCCAGACCACCTTAAATAGATTAGCAAACGTTGTTCCGTCTTTCGGTATGAAATGCGCACCCTCTAAATGTAAGATACTGCTACAGGATCACCCACCACTCACTCCAACGTTGCGACTGCAGAATGAAGATCTTGACATAGTCGACGGGTTTACATATCTGCAGCCACCAAAGCCAGAGTACGTGTTTACGAAGAAGAATCGGATGAATTCAGTCTGCACACAGGGGTTCGACAAGGATGTCCCTTGTCACCCATATTGTTCAATTATGCGGTTGACTGGATTCTGAGCAACGCGCTAACTGAGTTCCGAGGCGTTCAAGTATCAAATAACCTATGGCTGACGGATGTTGATTACGCAGACGATGTTGTTCTCCTTGCTGACAGCTTTGGGAGCATGCAAGCCGTTTTGGATCAAGTGGCCCAGTTTTCATCAGCCGTTGGTCTGGAAATCAATGCCGACAAAACCAAAGTCTTCGCCATCGGTGTATCTTCATCTGATGAGCAGCTCACGGTGTACGACAGCCCAATCGAAACAGTCGACGATTTTACGTACCTTGGCTCAAAAATACTTCCAACTGGTCAAGCAAAGAATGAAGTCCGAACACGCATCGACCGTGCCAGACTTGCTTTCTTACAATTGAAGAACTCACTTTGGAGAGAAGTGAAATCAGCCTCAAAACGAAAATCCGAGTCTACCAGACTACTGTTCGCCCTGTGCTACTGTATGGCTGTGAGACTTGGCCATTACGTTCTGAGGACTCCAAAAAGCTCGAAGTATTCGACCATTGGTACCTTAGGTACATCACAAAGACAAAATGGATGGACCGAGTGTCGAACGCATCTGTTCGTCACCAATGCGGTGACATCATGCAACTATCCATCTGGATCCAACATCGTCGACTTCAATGGTTCGGCCACGTACTACGCAAACCCGAAGACGAAATGGTACGGCAGGTGATGAACCCAGGTCAATGTGCAAACTGGCGCCGCCGCCGAGGTGGACAACTGAAGACATGGCTTGCAACAATCAAATCGGACATGGAACTCCTAGGTTTACGCAATGTTTATGGTCCGCGTCACTGGGAGCGTCATTGGCCCTCTTTATGTTCCAAAATGGCTGCCAACCGCCCGGCATGGAGAGGTTTAATCCGGGATATCAATGAAGCCGGCTTATCCTCTAAAAGGAGCCAGCCGCAGTAAAGTAAAGTAAGTAAAGTAGTTTACATATCTTGGGAGCTCTATCGATAACGTAGGCAATATGTCCGACGAGGTGAGAATACGGATCGCGAAAGCTAGAGTAGCTTTCTCGAATCCTTCGTCATTTATGGAGAAACGCGAATATTTCACTTTGCCTTTAAGGTCGTGTTTACAATGCATCTGTACGCGCAGTCTTACTATACGCTAGTGAAACTTGGCCTCTTAGAGTTGATGATCTGAGACGCTTACAGGCATTCGATCATCGTTGTTTGAGAAGTATAGCACATGTTGGTTACCAACAACGAATAACTAACGTTGACATCCGTAGACGTATTTTGGATCTGACAATAAGTGCTCGTCTTTAGAAAAGCAAATAAGGCTCCATCAACGTCGTTGGCTCGGTCACGTTTTGCGTATGCCCTCATTCCGATTGCCCAATAGAGCTCTGTTCTCTCATCCAGGCACCAAATTGGCGTAAGAAACAAGGTGGGCAGATTTTGACATGGCAGAAACAATTAAAGTCACTTACATCCAAATTGGGTAGTATAGAATCCACTCGTCTGCCGGGATGGGGTCCTCGTGCACATCACAGTTCTTGGTTAGAAACCCTTAGCGATATGGCAGCGAATCGAGCTCAGTGGCGATCTTGTTGCAGATGTATAGTAGAATCATCTTAGTAACTTTCTTTTCTTAGTAGGGCAAAGTTAGCTGCGAGGTTCGGTTTGTTTATGACGTGATACGGTGAAATCCGCAAGGAAGCTGTGTTGCTGATGTCGCCTTGCCCGAATGCTAACTTGGCCATAATGGTGTTGTGGAGAGGTTTAGTTTGCCTCATTTCTGTGAGTTATCCTGATAAATTTACTCATAGTAGCAATGTTTTCCTTCTCTCTCTACCCCTCTCCCTCTCTCGTAAATCTCAATAATAATTTAGCTAAATTCACTTATATACTTTTTTTGCACTCCTTATGGTTATATGGCAGTGAAACATTAGTCACTTGACTTTTGTGTGGCTGGAAATGATGATGATGATGGATAATAGTATTGTTTTTTTCAGTTTTATAAGTCAGATCTAAGAAAATTGTGAATTTCAAATAATCATTGTATTTTGTAGACAAGGAATGTGGATATCGCACCTGCGCAATCGTCAATTACGTGGGACGAATTTGCTTGGAAAGAATGGTCATTCATATTGCTAGGGCACAACGAACGCTTCTTTGGATTAAGCGACACAAACGAAACATTGAAAGCAGCTAGAAGTCGATTATGCTCATGGTGATAATTTTACTTTAGTATAAGAGGGTAGCTTTGTTACTTGTCTTAATTCTTGCCTTTATTTGAGCTTGGCGATGTGAACCTAGCTCATTAAATCAGCCACCTACAGAACCGATTATAGTATCAATACACGACCATTCTTAGATTGAATTTTAAAAGTGTGTAAAGTAATAACTTACTTCTTTCTGTTGCATCAAGTAGCTGTTGATGTCTTATCTGTGAAGTTTAATTATATATACATAAATAAAGATAAAAAATTTCCATACAGAGGGCTCAGATAAAGTATTATTACGTGCAACACTGTGGCTAAACTTAACTAAAATGAAAGGTAAATTTCGATCAAGTGGACTTAACATAGCAGCTTTGAATGACATTAACTTGTGAACTACTACGAGCTCCACACGTATGACAAAGTTGATGGATTTTGACTTTGGCATTAATATAATTCAAGACATGGTGACTCAATATAATTTAAGCTGCAAACCACAATGCAAAAAATCGACTGCTCTGCATTTGACTCAGTAGCACGTCGCAGAAAAGACTGGGTTACATCAGACGAAATTGCAACTGTGTATATTGATTCAACACGCCCTAGCAGTTCACTTTTTTAATTCTGATTAGGTTGCGGAGCCACGCGTTTTACACGACGTGACTGAAACCGACATTGGAAAGAGATAGCGGGCAACATGGTGTATGCCACGAATACCGGTGTCTTGGGATTGATGTACCGAATGGTTTGTTCAGATTCTGCAAACGTTAACGAATGCCTTCTCTCTTGAGAAATACGGCTGGCGATTGCATGTTAATCTGTGGTGGGAAGATCTACAACTAAGTAGAGCACTTCAGCCGGATATTCTACCACTCTAAAATCCCACCCCTTCTTTTGCCAATCGAACTCTACAGGAAATATATTTAACGCTAATTGCGACACACTAGCGCAAGTTAAAATTGCCACAATAATGAAATCATTGAGGTAATCTGCCTCCA
>JAQBSW010014213.1:0-12097 GCA_029291075.1 Eudiplozoon nipponicum
GGCGATATTGAATTACTCACCCTCCATCTCTGTAAGTTAATATCAGTCCAGTGTTCTTATTCTTTCACATGAGCAAGTTCCCGATTCTAATTCTTGCAATATTCGTTTTCTACCATTATTTAGTGCTGTATTCCAAATAGAACCTAATGATTTTTCTACGGCTGTTTCATTCATTATGTCATTTCTCGATTTAATTTCGATGGATTCTCTAATCAATCTAGTCGATCTGTTACGGATACAAATTTATATACGTCTGCAACCATCCCAATTAATTGTGTGTCCTGTCTCTACTGTATGGCGTGCAAGATCTGATCTATTAGCATGGGCATACTTGCATGCGGTTTTATGTTCCCCTCTTCTAATCTAAATTGGGCGCATAGTTTCACCCACATACATCAGGTTACAGTCGTTACATGGAATTTCATATACTCCTGGTGTGTCTAACGGTTCTATTTTCTCCTTTTGGTTGGGAAGTTTAATACCTAGGGTAAGGGTCTGTTTTAAAATAGTACGTATATTGTATTTTGATGCTACCATTTTTATTTTCCTACTTAGTTTAGAGTCAGGTATAACCATTACCCTCCGGTCATCTTTTAAGTTTATTTGACTTCACGTACTTCCAGTCACGATTAAATTTACTTATGACTCTAATCAAGGTTGCTTCAATTAACTTTAGAGGATACCCATTAGCACTGAATATTTCTCGCAGTCTCCCTAATTCAATCTCTCTGTTTTTTATCTGTTAATCTTAAGCTTCTTATTATCATCGATTTTAAAATACCGATTTTCATTCTATATAGATGATTTGAATCGAATATTTTCCACTTGCCTTTCTAATTTTTCTTGACGTGGTGATAGCGATTTTGCAGTATCAATGACATAGCACCGTATTTAGTATCTAAAGAAGCTTTAAACGAAACATGTTGCACAACAGGGAATAGATAATTTACCTGATTCTCGGGTTGCGTTCCGAGTTGTTTGCATCCGCTGTCTTCCTGACATATACACAAACCAATTTGACATACACTTACCCAGTAAAAAAACAAGTTATGCTCAAGAGATCTAACAACAATTATAAATGGGGTAGTTTAAACTAAAATTTTCACTTGCTATATTTATTGTCAATAACGTGTTGGATGTGCTTTTCATTGAATAAGATCTCCGTAAACGAAGATCGAATTGTCTGGAAAAACCTGACCAATTATTTATGTATATTTGTCAGTATAAACTAAGCAATATAAAGTTTAGAAAAGACAATTCGTCCAGTAGAACGGTTTCATTCCTATTGGGAACTCATCGCGGAATTTGCAGAATTTGACGCGGGCAGGTCTCGAACCAGGGCACGTCTGCTTCGGAATCTGGTGCTCTAAACAATGAGCCACTCTGCCGCACACTACACACAAATTTTCAGGTATATAATAACAAATGCTTTTTTGGTTAGCCTTTCCTTTAGGTGGAGCCCAGTGGTTAGTGCAACAGGTTCCGAAGCAGACGTGCTCAGGTGCGAACCCTATCCGAGGCAAATACTTCTCAGTACGTGATGAGTTCGCAATAAGAACGAAACTGGTCTGTTGGATTATTTGCCTATTATACACCATACAAAGCTTGGTTGAGATTGACAAATGTATGAACATAATGGTTCAGCTTTTTCTATCAAGATCACAACCTTGATTAAAGTAATAGTTATCACCGCTCACGCAACAAATACTAAATTAATTATACAGACAATCAATCTTGTTTAAATCTGCTCATACAAAGTAGAAATAAACGAAGGCGTGAACTCACCTTTTAAACATATTTCTTCATCTATTCTTTAATCCGACGAAGGTGTTAAACCGATTTGTGCAACATAATAATTTTAAATATTTTTTCTCCTTATACGTTGGTTAAATAGTAATGTGTAAAGAAGTGTTTCATGTGTAAAGTAACGGTATCTATAAAATAGTCAGTTTTAAATGTCAATGTAGGCTGGAGTGGAATCATTGGAATTTTCGACCCCAACATGTTTGTTTGAATCTGTTCAATCTTACAACCGAAATAACATTGAGTTATATCTTACGATTCCTCCAGAACGCATTCTCTTGATCAATACATTTTTTGGGGGTTTTCGCCTAAAACAATTCTGTTCGTGAATTTATATAATTAAACGAACATTGTTTGCGTGGGCGGTGATAACAATTACTATGATCAAGGTTGTAATCTTGATATAAGCACCTGACCCATTAACTACTTAACTACTTTCTCTCAGGTTGAGCAGGATGCGGCAGGTAGTGCGGTAGGGTAGCACAGTGATTAAAACACCCGATTCCGAAATAGACGTACCCAGGCTCGAGCGATGCCAGCGGCAAATTCTGGCCAGTACGTGATGAATTTACCAATAAGGATGAAACCGGTCTACTGGATAAATTGCCTTTTCTTCACTATACAATTCCTTGGTTTATATTGACAAAATGTGAGTAGTTAATGGGTCAAGTGCTTATATCAAGATCGCAACCTTGAATATAGAAATCTGTTCGTGAATGAAAACGCTAAACAAACCTTTTTTTGCTTCATCATATTGTTAATCTTTTTGTTAGTCAGGATTTTAATTAAGTTTATTATTGAGCACTTACTATACATACTGCATGAGGTCTATTCTTTACGTGTTTATTTTTCGATAAATTTTATCAGCTGAACAGATTTGACACGCATTCTATAGCTGTTTTGGCTATTACAACATGCTTTTTAATTATACCCATTTAAAACGGAACTTGCCTTTTAATTTACGTCTAATTTGCTCTGACTTTTGATAATATTGTGCATTAGTGTGAACATGGATGCAATAATACATGAATTACTAACATAACATTTTATTTAGACGGTTTACATATTTGCAAGACTTCGTAGTTGATTTTTTCACGTTTAAGTTGAATAAAATTTACTCGAATTTTTTATCAAAAACTTAAAAAATCAAATGAACTTTCAGTAATTCAGTTTTATACTGATTAAAGAAACTAAACTAAATAACATCAATTTTAAATCAAATAAATTTGACTAATTCGTTAATAAATATAATTATACATTAAATGTATATGCAAATGAAACTCATTATAACTTTTAAAATCAGCTGAAAAATATATTTAAAACAAAGTTTTTACATAAATTTAAATTTTAAAAAATTGAATAAAATATTTTTTATTATCTTTATGTTTCATGTTGCTTACACATATTTCAAAATAGATTATAAGAACAATTTTTGAGAAATTCAATAATATTAGCACTAATTTTTTTTTTTTAAATCAAAACCGTACATGGATCTAGTATTATCATTAAAATAATGTAAGATGTTTCAGTAAGATATTTTATTATATTTGCATCAACCGTTTTTTATATACTATTATTGACGGCTTATATAATTTTTAAAATGTTTTATTTTCATTTTCTGTCACTAAATATGGTGCTAGTTGTTTTATCTGATTAACTTCAACAGTCAAAATATTGTTTTGCTGAAGTTTCGCCTTTGTGTTGATTGGTAGTTCTGCCGCTTTTTAAGATCATCAATTATACTTTTATACCGGAATTGACTTCAAAGTAATGTTCACGTCAAACATTGCCGTTAAGTTTGTACCGATTCTTACAAAGCTACATGCTTTTATGTGCGCACAATAATTACTCCGATAAAATTGAGATATAATGAGTGTACCAACATATATTTGTAATATGACATTAGATACTTATTTGTATAAATAAATACATAAATTTATATATTATATATATATATATATATATATATAGGCCCACTAGGTATTACATGCCACAATCTTGAATAGATACTTTATCTTAAATCAAGCAATTTATAATAGACTATCAGTAAACAAACTAATAACGTCGAAGCTGATACATTTTTAATATTACCATCAGTGATTATGTCTACAGTTTCTTACATTTTAACCGGCTTCAGCCATAAATCATACACTTTTGGCTTTCAGACAAAATGTTCAAAGCTAAACTAATTCAACAGACCGACAAATATATGCGTCATCGTCAGTTTAGTACTGCCGTAGGCTTTCTACCAACTTTCTTAACATTGGCACAAGTAAGTACATTTTGAAAAACATTTTATTAACATCAGCATCATTTAAATTAAAACTTCCGATGATATGCATACAAACTGTATGGTTAATCCTTGTTTGAAAAATAATTTGTGCTTGCCATGGTATAGATGGATATGTACAATCTCCCACACTTGAGCTGGCTCTCATTAAATTATCTTTGTTATCACGTCTAGATTTGAAACTTCGATTTGGCCACAAACGTTTGATTAATGCTAAGTAAATCCATTCTGAGGTAAACTTCACTATAAGTAATAGTTTATTTAGCTGGATGACGTTTGGTGCACAAATATTTAAATGTTAACCAGTTTGTCTGATATTATATAAAACAACGCTAAAATCGCTAAAATGTGAACAAAATATCTCCTGGTAAAATACATTAAGGTAATAGCGTAAATTGTTATATATCTTGATGTCCCATTTAAAATAGTGTAACGGAGTTTAATTTACATTACTCACCACATATTATCCTATTTCCTTTTCATTAAATGATTATCAATATTCCATTAGTAGTCACATATTGCATAAATGGTGCTCTCTACTTTTTTAAATGCTTGAAATTATTATTTGAAATGATTTATATACAAACATTGCACACATTCCCATTCAAATGAACCAATCTTGTGAGGCACATTGTATAAATTATTTAAAAGGTTCTTGAATTTTAGACAAAAGAAGCACTCAATTATGGGCAACAGAGCACATAAACTAACGTAAAATTTGGTGTACAGTTTTTTTTCTATGACAGTCTTAAAAACAACCAAATAAAATTTTAAGGAAGTTTATAAAAAATTATGTGACCAAATAAGAAGATAATTCTCAGTACTTTGAACTGAACAAAAGTTATTTAATTTAAAAAGCAAGCTATTCTACAACACAAGCATGAATATATCTGTAGCTTGCATCCGTTCTTAACTTAGGCAGTAAAACAAGGTTTCAATTTTTGCGAAGAGAAGGCAAGGTTACTTAAATGTGTAAAAAATGGTGAGCCTGAGAATTATGAATTTGGTCAAATTTTCATTAGCTCCATTGATTAACATAAACATATCATCACAAATATACTGCCTATTTAATTAAACGAAATCGGTTGCACGAGCGGTTTATAACAACTATTATAATCAAGGTTACAATCTTGACGTAAATACCACTCACATTAAATGCATAATTTTTTCAGTATAAAATAAGTATTTTATAAAGTAGAAAAGGCAATTCATTCTGTAAATTGGTTTCGTCGGTATTGGTAACTATTTACGAAATGTCCAAAATTTTCCGTGAACATAGCTCGAACCTGTGCACGTCTGCTTCGGAATCTGCTGTCCTAACTAATGTGACGCAGGTTGGCACAGTAGTTAGAGCAACAGATTCCGAAGCAGACGTGCAGAGGTTCGAACCCTGTCCGCTGAAAGTTGCTTGGATAATGAATATTTGTCTTTGAGGAAATGCCTACGCGTACTTCATTTTGTAATCAATGTAACAAGTGTAATGTCGATTGAGTTCTGTGAAATTACCAACAGTTCATGTAAAATGACGAACACCTCTCGTGTGATGCCTTATAAGGCTTGTTAAGCGTGTTTTGCCTATGTAGCAACAATAGAAGTCTCCAATGAGGACGCAAAGTTCAATCTCAAACAATAGGCCAAATACTACATACGCCGCTACATTCAAGGTCCAATAATGAAGATTTTAATGAATGCAAGTTTGATGCGCACTATTTGAGCTTTGGTGTCCAGTCAACTTATGTGAATGGGTAGTCTGCCTACAGTATGTCTAACCGTAGAAGGAGGAATAGGCTTGTATTACGAAGGAAGAGTTTATTGATTGCCACATCATCTATCATTGGCACAAGTTACACACAAACGATACCAGAAATTGTGGTGAAAAATGAATTTAGTCGCTATTCTATTTTAATGGCTCTTTTGGCCATTCAATTAAAATTACTTTAATCACGTTTGCGACCTTGATATAAACACCTGACTCATTACGTGCATACATTTTTTAGTATGGTATAAGGTTTGTATAGTGTAGTTAAGGCAATTTATCCAGTAGAACGGTTTCGTCCTTATTGGGAATTCATCACGTACACATACGCAGTATATAGTATAATGAATGCCTGTGAAACAATGCGCCAAATCAAGGTAAGATGAGTATATAACACTGAATGTGAGTATGGGAATGTTACTAGGTCTGATCTTGCGCATAATGCAATGACGAAAAGAAACACTACTAACTGGGATGAGTGTAGACATATAGTGATTTTTATTCTTAACAGGGTGACGAGATTGATTAAGAGATCTAACGAAATTATATCAAGAGACAATATTGTGAATGGAAAATTGGCTTAAAACTAGCTAGGTTCCAATTAGAACACCGCCTTAGATAATGGTATGAAAAGACATTTGTAATAACGAAAATCTTTAGCTAACTCAAATAAAAAAGTGAGAGCAGTGGATTTAGAACGGTTTGTATGTGAGCTAATTATCTCATTACTGAATAATCAATATATGAGGGTAAAATCAATCTTAATTTCATCCTTTAACTGTTCTTTTCTTTTGTTCATTAATTTTGGCTTTAGTCAGTTAAACACTCATTAAAAAAACTTTTATTTTTTCTCATATCGCTTACACTTATTTGCATTTTCATAATTTTTTGTCTTTCAGTTACTTATTTTATTTCCTATTTTATTTAAGATTATAATTTTGCTAAATTTGGATCATTTACATTTATATTACGTTTTGTCAAGCATACACTCTATCTAATGAAATCAGCCTGTTATTATATGATTTCAAACTGTAAAAATGGAATAGTTAGTACAACACATGAAAAGGTAAATTAACATGTATTCTTCTGAAGCTTAAAATGGATTTGCATGTGCATTAATTTTTTATTTAACTGAATACTTATGAGTTAAATCTACACGCACACATGCACAAACGTGACGCGCACCTTTCTGATAAAATAATAACAAATGTTAGTAAAAATTACCTGTCTGCGTTTTGACTAACACAGGTAGTTCTCTAGTTGTTTTCTTTCTTCGACATTAAAAAAAGCCCGTCCTAAGTACAGCTTGAGTAGCTTGGGTGAAATTTTACTATTCCATGGTCAGATACATTTTGGGGCCATTTCCCCACTCTAAATATGAGTGAGGAATGTTGGAAAATTTGTCGGTACCGTCTCTTACACGAATGGTCATTCTTTTGTTTTAATTGGGATTAATTAACTCAGCAGGAGATTATTTAGAGTGCATGTAAATTATTGAATTCCCCGCCCGGTTATCTGGGGACAATCTCAATTACCTCACTATACCTGGTGAGTACAAATCAAATAGCCTAACGAATGTAAATGTCAAATTCATATTCAGCCATTCTAGTTTCCTTTTGTTGTTTTACATTCCAGGCAATGGCAAGACATAAACACATGTATGACGCGCACCTATCTTGTGAAAGGTCAGTCAGAAGTATAAATGGTACCGCTAAAGGAAATAACAAGATTGATTTATTAGCTAGTTTCTAAAATTTTTTAGGTACTTGGGACCGACGAAGGGTACCGATAATTGTATACTAAATATCTTCTGCGAACGGTAGAACTGGAACATCGAGTGTTATTCGCAACCCAGACAGGCTAAGTTTATAACATACAGTTTTGCGAATTTCCATTCTTCTACAAATGTCCTCAGGTGACACATCTACTATGACAATGCGTTTTCGTTAACATACATGCCAGTTTCTAATAATGTTCCTAAAGCAGTAAATCTTATTCAAAGATAATTATTTTTATTTATTATTATATTATAGGTTGGTAATTTCGTCAAATTAAATTTTTCATATTAAAAATAATTTCGTTATTATTAATTATTTTAATAGAATTCTTAAACAATCTCTTCTGTTTACATATTTCAATGTATCATTTCATATTTGTATGTAACCTATATGAAAAGCTAATGTTAACGTCTGTTCGTGTATTTCTCAATTACAGAAGACATCTTTAATGTGGGCGACACAGGATGTGATGTACACCAGGTATATATATATATAAGCGATATATCATAATTATACACCTACTGACAAACGAGGGAGCAAATATATTTTACTTTAACCAATCATCTTTTGCGCGGTTCGTGACAATAAAATTTTGAACTAGATCTACACCAATCTATTTGTTTCTATGCAGTTGCGCAACACAGAAAATCTATCGTCAGTCACACTTACTGTCTCGTATCTCCTTTCAACGGTCCTTATCAGATTACCATGGCAAATTGCCCAAAGAGGATCAAATCACAAGTCATACATAAAAAGAAGCTTAAGATGTGCGGCTCTTATCTTTACCATATTTGCAAAAGCAATTTATTCCTACTTGTTAACCTATAAATTTCTGTTCAGAATGTGCGCGAATAGGACTCCACATAAGAGAAAATCTAACCAAGAATCATTAGTTAGTTTATAGCGGAAATTTGTGTGTAGAATGCGACAGGGTGGCTCAGTGATTAGAAAACCAGATTCCGAAGTAAACGTGCTCAGTTTCGAGCCCTGTCCGCGGCAAATTCTGGACAGTGCGTGAAATTCCCGATAAGTACGAAACTAGTCTAGCTCATGGTTTACCTTTCCTATACTATACTATACAATACTTAGTTTATTTTGACTAATTTATATAAATAACTGACGAGTTGAATATATCAATATCGCAACCTTGTTTATAGTAATAATTACCACCGTCCGCGAAACCAATGTTTATTTTATTGATAATAATTGTTTAAATCTAGTTTCCAAATTTGAGATAGACATTAATTTAATTTAATCTGACGTTCATAACATAGAATATCTATCCTCAGTCACATTTACTGGCCCGTTTAAAATTATAGCGACAAACTGACTAACGGAAACCAACCATAATCACCATATAAGGAAATAAATAATAGATATGCAAGTACATATTTATTTACAATAAGATTTTCGTCAAAAACTGTTACTTGAAATTAAATTTATAAGCGATCAAGTCGAACACACAAAAGAGCATTAATGTGACTATTAAAGAAGAAATATAAAGTGATTGAATTCGAAAATTTATACCTTATTTATTTTAACATTTCGGTACAAATTCTAATATATATGCTTTGATCAGTTATTTTTGTTGTTAACTAAAATTTCTGTGAAAAAACTGCTTATTTGTTAAATACTGTTTGTTTTACAGAGTTAGCATTGAAGTCGCATTGTCGTTGACTTTAGAATATGTTAGCTTCACTATTACAGGTTTACACATTCGTCTAGGAGATTTTACCGTCCTATTATTCCACATTCTTCTACCAAATATATAGTGGTTAAAGGGCGTAATACCGGCTCCTACTGATGAGTCGCCAGTAAGCACGAAACGAATGTGCATGAGATTATACTTTCCGTTCATGCAGCCTTTGGTTTATTCTTCTGGTCACAACTGAACTAATTTGTTACTAGGTTCGCAAAACTTAATACTTTCTTGCTTATTTGTTTACTAATTAGAAGCATTTCAGTTAAAATAAATCATGGTGATGAATATAGTTTTTGTATTTGTTGTTTGTTAAATATGCGCATTGGGATCGCTGAGCCAAAAGCAATGGTAATGCCAGATTGGAGAAATAGCTTTTGCTTACATCAACCAAAGTTACCATCTTCATTTGCAACATACGAACAAAAGTAAAATAAATTGTTCCTTGCCGCTGAAATCTGACATTTTGTCCATTTAGACAGGTAAGACAACGAATAAAATTTAGCCATAACACCACAAATGACGGCATTTAGATAGTGTATACACATACTCAATTTTATTTTCACAAATTTGACTCTTAGGTGCCTAGACTAGGCCTCTAAATGTCCAATAGACACCGTTAGGTCAGAGTCTCTTAATACCATAAATATTATTTAACAAAAGCGAGTGAGATTAAGTTATTAGTTCACCAAAACAAGTAGATTATTAATAAAATATTGAAACATATTGCACAAAGTTCAAAAAGCAGCCGTTCTAGGCATTGGGTCAAAAATATCTACTTTGATAAACTTTCAAATTTTAGAATAAGTGTTTATTTGAAATTTTAGAATCGGTTATACGACACTGCACTATGCTAAATCACAAGAAAATCCTCATTTAGGGGCATTTCATTCCAAAGACAAAAATATTCCAAACGTAAACTATTTAACTTTGGACAAATAATAATTTCTATTATTTAATTAAGTCAAGTTTGCAGATGTGAAACAGGCACACCTGCTTATTTTCATCCAGTGGCGCAATATAAGAAAAATATATTTTAAAAATTGTCTGATTGTCGCTACCACCCCTATTATCTATTATTTTTTAATTTTGATGATTTTGATGCGATGCTTTAAATATAAATTCAACATTTTTAAATGTTTCATTTGATGGAATATTTATCTATATTTGCTACCTAGATACTCTGCTTCTGCAGGAGAAAGTGGGAAAAAAAATTTGAGTTCCAAGTCAAGAATTGTGCTATAAAATCTTTGAGATAATTTGATTAGAAAGTTATGATTTATGGGACTAATTTGTATATTAAATAATATTATCGATCATCAATATCAGATGCCAGTTACGTTAAAATTCAAAGCTAATAAACCCACCTTAGAACCATTATTATCAATACATTTATAAAGTTCAAAAATTATCTTTATTGGTTGTCATTATGTTTAGAATACTCTTCTATTATATGTTTAGGAAGAAAATTTTAAATAAATTTGTAAATATTTCTTTAGGTTGCATATTTAATAGTTGTTAAATGTATCTCAGATCTGCGTGGCCTTTTCGCCTATTTACGTACAAAGTATAAACAGAAATTTTAATCACGTTTATGTCCCTCATTTGATATTAACACAAGATAGTTTGAATGCGTGTGTCTATTCCGCTTTGATTCATTTCACAGCCAAGAAAACTGGAATAAATGTATGTATATTCTTTTATTTTGATGTTAATCGGAATACTGCTTAAACGTATAAAGCTGTAATGTATAAATCATCCTAAATGATTACTATCCCGTCCCGCGTATATCAATGCGGAATGGATTTGCGTGCGCAAACCCATATTTCAAATTTCTTTGATCTTGCCAACTAAATGCAGATTTTGGATTGTCTAAAAGCCGACAGGCGTTTATACGTTAGTGCATTTTTAATGCAACAGTTAGCTAGAATAGCGTTTGTCTGACTAGACGAAATAACGCTTCTGTGCATGCTGTTACGTTTCCAAGATCTGCAAAAAAAATTTTTAAAAAAATACGGTCATTAAGAACACCAGCAAACAGGCACAAAGGCTTATAGTCATGTAGAAAAGCTAGATTTTCACTGAAAGCCTACGCTATCTATACATCAAGGAAACTGAATAACATATGGTTATTAAATGAAATTCATTGATACAATCCAATTGGATTGGTTGCTATAGAACTGACTGTTTTTAATAAATTGCACATTAAAAATAATAAAATTTAATAGAAAATGCATCATTATATCTTTGATAAAAGTAATTACAAAACTATTTAATGATGGTTTCATTAATAAAAATATCAATAATAATAATTATATAATAAAATAAATGTCCTACAAATAAATCTAATACGAATTTAAAAGGAAATTATTCAAAAAAAATGAAAATTTTGATCTAGGTAATAATGTTTTAGTAAATTTATTTATAATAATATATTAATACAAATACTAATATGAATTATAAATAAAAATGTTTATCCTACACTTAAGATTATACTATTATTAATAACAAAACCAAATTACAAAATAATACTAAAAATAATATCAACTTCATTAAAATAGAAATAATAATTATAATAATGATAATACTATAAAATAATTTTCAATTAAAACAAAGATAAAAACACTTATCATTACTTAGGCTAACTAAAATAATAATACAAAACACTAATATTAGTACTTATGGAAATAAAAGTATCAATAATTATATATACATTACTGTAAATAAGAATATTAGAACTAATAATAATACTAATACTAATACTAATACTA
>JAQBSW010014214.1:0-12097 GCA_029291075.1 Eudiplozoon nipponicum
ATAATTAAACGAACATTGGTTGCGCGGGTGGTGATAACAATTGTTATAATCAAGGTTGCGGTCTTGATATAAACACCTGACCCATTAATTACTTACATATGTCAGTATAAACTAAGAATTGTATAGTGTTGAAAAGGCAATTCATCCAGTAGACCGGTTTCGTCCTTATTGGGAACTCATCATGTACTGTCCAGAATTTGCCGCAGACAGGGTTCGAACCTGGGCACGTCTGCTTCGGAATCTGGTGCTCTAACCACTGAGCCACCTCGCCGCACACTACACTTACACACAATTTTCAGTTATATACTAACTAATGTAACTTGGTTAGTCTATTTTTCTTTTAGGTGGAGCTCATATGGCATCCATTTAGGCCCAAAGTTCAAACTAACCATCCCCAATCTGTCATTACTGAACAGACACCACAGTACATGGGAAAGTGGTATTGAAATGAACATTTATATAATTAAACAAACATTGGTTGCGCGGGTAGTGATAACAATTGTTATAATCAAGGTTGCGGTCTTGATATAAGCACCTGACCCATTAATTTCTTACATATGTCAGTTTAAACTAAGAATTGTATAGTGTAGAAAAGACAATTCATCCAGTAGACCGGTTTCGTCCTTATTGGGTAGCTTTGTTATGTTGTTCGACGACCGGTTAAATTCAATGGGATTGGTGTTTACTTAATGCTCGCAAACTTGATTTAATAAATTGTTACCACCACCCGCGCAATCCATTATTGTTTAATATATATATATATATATATGTCTGTGGCGAAAGCTACAAATAGCTAATATTCGTGACTGCATAGAAATTGTGCAGCCGATATTTCCAGTGAAGTTCAATTTGTGCGAGTCTGCTAGTAGTGACAGCCGCATATCTAAATTTTATTTCCATATATATTCAATGCCGTTTGATCCTCGCTAGTCAGTGCGCCGTTCTACTTTGATGATGATCATAGAAGGTCGAAACGCGTCAGTGCGTGCGACTGACGGTAGTTTTGTTATGTTGTTCGATGACTGGTTAAATACAATGGGATTGGTATTTACTTTAAGCTCGCAAACTTGATTTAAGGAATTGTTCCCACCGAAATGAATTATTTTTTAATAGGTCAAATATTGTCGAAGTCTTCGCAGTGATAAGACGAATCAGCACCCAGCCACCACGAAGTTGTACTTTAAAATGAGGACAAATCGGTTTATTGTGGATCTGAGGGTGCTAATCGACCACCCAAGAGAGGAGCTCGTAGATACGTTCAATTTATAGCGAGTTTGGAATTTAGTGCCGTCGCCTACTGAAACGTATGTTTACACGAGGTTGGCACTTTTGTTTATTACGGATTTTGCACGTCCTTCTGGCATGGTACCAGGTACCAATTCCATAATACATAAAATATAAAAAATGTTTATGAATTTAAATGTGGGAAATCAATGTGCTGACCGCGCAAAGTATATGCACATTTCAAAAAAATTAACATAGTATGTACGATGACACACATACCCTTGAAATGACTGCTTAGTATAGGAAGAAATTATTGTTCGTTCTGGTCGGATTTGGACCGGTCGGTAATTTCAAAATAATTCGACCAAATGAACACGAATCAAACAGCAGACAAGTACAAAGCGTTAGACAAATTAAAGCAGACATCCTACGTGCTAAGTTCCAGTGCTTTGAATGTTTTACTAACAAAAATCTGTAAAATAAATCATTAATATTTTAAGACGTCATCAAGCACTCTAGTCACCTCGACTTGTTCCATGCTTTTACCATATTTAGGGTTTTATTATGTTTAATCTATGTAAATTTCCTGCGCATGCGAACACAAATACAAATTCATCTTTAATATGTTATATATATATATATATATATATATATATATATATATATATATATATATATATATATAAGTTTATATCAAAGAGCAAACGGCTGACCTCAATGCACAAAGTTCCACCGACGATGTGTTATTCGACTAGCCTCGAAGCATCCAAACATGAACACCTATTCTATAACTAACACAGCCTGGTCTTCCGCAGTAGTAGACTTATCCACTAGCTAACTGGATCGGCGAAATGGTAAAGTGTAAGTTGTTGTAAAAAATTCCTAAGTGTTAAACTCAGAAATAAGTGTTCCAATATAAGCATACTGCGATGTTGTCTGAGCACATATCAGCACAAAAAAAAACAAATTTAAAAAAAGAAAAAAATGGCTTAACCAAAATTTATCAGTTGAAAAAGACTCCAGATGTTAATCATTACTTAGCCATACAATAAGTATTAATCCTAGGTCCTAAACACGCACATATACGTACATACACATGAACACATATGTAAGTCCACATTATTAAGCAAAGCCATCACTGACGATTATATAATCAAACGACCATTGGTTGCGCGGTCGGTAATAACAATTATTATAATCCAGGTTGCGGTCTTGATATAAACACCTGACTCATTAATTACTTACAGATGTCAGTATAAACTAAGAATTGTATAGTGTAGAAAAGGCAATTCATCCAGCAGAACGGTTTCGCTCTTATTGAGACATCATCATGTACTGGCCAGAATTTTCCGCAGACAGGGCTCGAACCTGGGCGCGTCTGCTTCGGAATCTGGTGCTCTAACCACTGAGCCATACCACTTCCCCATGTAGTGTGGTGTCTGTTCAGTAATGACAGATTGGGGATGGTTAGTTTGAACTTTGGGTCTAAATGGATGCCATATCCGTCGTAAAGTCCATCCCCTCCTCAACGTGGTACGACGGTGTCAACCATGTCTCGATGGCCGATCGTACATGGGCTAACGGGGCTATGGCGGTGGTGTCACCAGGGCGTGGTGGATTTCCGACCGGCAATCGGATCTCCTATAAAATACCACATGAGCCCGACGACGGCACCATGACTCGGCGTGTGTTCCCCGCCACAAAAGGGTTCAACAGCCACAGGATTACATGGACTCCTGGACAGTACCCCGTACTTCCGAATGGCGAATGAGCTCTCAACAGCCACCGGCAACCATGCAACTTACTGCTGCCTTGCAGACTGCGCTTGGATGTGCAAAGGCTAGAGGTGCGTCCTCGATCAAAAAGCCGAGTGGTGAGGGGACACCACTTGTACCAAATTCCCAAGAAACTCCATGAAATTGGAGCCGGCTTATCCTCCAAAAGGAGTCAGCCGCAGTAAAGTAAAGTAAAGTAAGGATGCCATATAGACTCCACCTAAAGGAAAAGCTAACCAAGAAACCTTAGTTGAAAAATAACTAAAAATTGCGTGAAGTGTGCGGCAGGGTGACTCAGTGGTTAGAGCACCAGATTCCGAAGAAGACGTGTCCATGTTTGAGCCCTGTCCGCGGCCAAATCTAGCAAGTACATGATTACTTACCAATTTGGACGAAACCGGTCTACTGCATGAATTGCCTTTTCTACTCTATACAATTCTTAGTTTATACTGACATATGTAAGTAATTAATGGGTCAGGTGTTATATCAAGATCGCAACTTTAATTATAATAATTATCACGGCGAGTTGGTTGCGCGGGAGGTGATAACAATTATTATAATCCAGGTTGCGGTCTTGATATAAGCACCTGACCCATTAATTTCTTACAAATGTCAGTTTAAACTAAGAATTGTATAGTGTAGAAAAGGCAATTCATCCAGTAGACAGGTTTCGTCCTTATTGGGAACTCATCATGTACTGTCCAGAATTTGCCGCAGACAGGGTTCGTACCTGAGCACGTCTGCTTCGGAATCTGATGCTCTAACCACTGAGGCACCTCACCGCACACTACACTAAACTACACACAATTTTCAGTTATATACTAACTAATGTAACTTGGTTAGTCTATTTTTCTTTTAGGTGGAGCTCATATGGCATCCATTTAGACCCAAAGTTCCAACTAACCATCCCCAATCTGTCATTACTGAACAGACACTACAGTACATGGAAAAGTGGTATTGAAATGAACATTTATATAATTAAACAAACATTGGTTGCGCGGGTAGTGATAACAATTGTTATAATCAAGGTTGCGGTCTTGATATAAGCACCTGACCCATTAATTTCTTACAAATGTCAGTTTAAACTAAGAATTGTATAGTGTAGAAAAGACAATTCATCCAGTAGACAGGTTTCGTCCTTATTGGGAACTCATCATGTACTGTCCAGAATTTGCCGCAGACAGGGTTCGTACCTGGGCACGTCTGCTTCGGAATCTGATGCTCTAACCACTGAGCCACCTCACCGCACACTACACTAAACTACACACAATTTTCAGTTATATACTAACTAATGTAACTTGGTTAGTCTATTTTTCCTTTAGGTGGAGCTCATATGGCATCCATTTAGGCCCAAAGTTCCAACTAACCATCCCCAATCTGTCATTACTGAACAGACACTACAGTACATGGGAAAGTGGTATTGAAATGAACATTTATATAATTAAACAAACATTGGTTGCGCGGGTGGTGATAACAATTGTTATAATCAAGGTTGCGGTCTTGATATAAACACCTGACCCATTAATTACTTACATATGTCAGTTTAAACTAAGAATTGTATAGTGTAGAAAAGGCAATTCATCCAGTAGACCGGTTTCGTCCTTATTGGGAACTCATCATGTACTGTCCAGAATTTGCCGCAGACAGGGTTCGAACCTGGGCACGTCTGCTTCGGAATCTGGTGCTCTAACCACTGAGCCATCCTGCCGCACACTACACTACTACACACAATTTTCAGTTATATACTAACTAATGTAACTTGGTTAGTCAATTTTTCCTTTAGGTGGAGCTCATATGGCATCCATTTAGGCCCAAAGTTCCAACTAACCATCCCCAATCTGTCATTACTGAACAGACACCACAGTACATGGAAAAGTGGTATTGAAATGAACATTTATATAATTAAACAAACATTGGTTGCGCGGGTAGTGATAACAATTGTTATAATCAAGGTTGCGGTCTTGATATAAGCACCTGACCCATTAATTTCTTACAAATGTCAGTTTAAACTAAGAATTGTATAGTGTAGAAAAGACAATTCATCCAGTAGACAGGTTTCGTCCTTATTGGGAACTCATCATGTACTGGCCAGAATTTGCCGCGGACAGGGTTCGTACCTGGGCACGTCTGCTTCGGAATCTGGTGCTCTAACCACTGAGGCATCCTCGCCGCACACTACACTAAACTACACACAATTTTCAGTTATATACTAACTAATGTAACTTGGTTAGTCTATTTTTCCTTTAGGTGGAGCTCATATGGCATCCATTTAGGCCCAAAGTTCCAACTAACCATCCCCAATCTGTCATTACTGAACAGACACCACAGTACATGGGAAAGTGGTATTGAAATGAACATTTATATAATTAAACAAACATTGGTTGCGCGGGTGGTGATAACAATTGTTATAATCAAGGTTGCGGTCTTGATATAAACACCTGACCCATTAATTACTTACATATGTCAGTTTAAACTAAGAATTGTATAGTGTAGAAAAGGCAATTCATCCAGTAGACAGGTTTCGTCCTTATTGGGAACTCATCATGTACTGGCCAGAATTTGCCGCAGACAGGGTTCGAACCTGGGCACGTCTGCTTCGGAATCTGGTGCTCTAACCACTGAGCCACCTCACCGCACACTACACTAAACTACACACAATTTTCAGTTATATACTAACTAATGTAACTTGGTTAGTCTATTTTTCCTTTAGGTGGAGCTCATATGGCATCCATTTACACCTAAAGTTCCAACTAACCATCCCTAATCTGTCATTACTGAACAGACACAACACTACATGGGGAAGTAGTATTGAAATTAACATTTATACAATTAAACGAACATTGGTTGCGCGGGTGTTGATAACAATTATTATAATCCAGGTTGCGGTCTTGATATAAACACCTGACCCATTAATTACTTACATATGCCAGTATAAAATGGATGCCATATGAGCTCCACCTAAAGGAAAAATAGACTAACCAAGTTACATTAGTTAGTATATAACTGAAAATTGTGTGCAGTGTAGTGTTCGGCAGGATGGCTCAGTGATTAGAGCACCAGGTTCCGAAGCAGACGTGCCCAGGTCCGAGTCCTGTCCGCCGCAAATTCTGGCCAGTACATGATGAGTTCCCAATAAGGACGAAACCGGTCTACTGGATGAATTGCCTTTTCTACACTATACAATTCATAGTTTATACTGACATATGTAAGTAATTAATGGGTCAGGTGTTTATATCAAGACCACAACCTTGATTATAATAATTGTTATCACCACCCGCGCAACCAATGTTCGTTTAATTATATAAATGTTCATTTCAATACCATTTCCCCATGTAATGTGGTGTCTGTTCAGTAATGACAAATTGGGCATGGTTAGTTGGAACTTTGGGTCTAAATGGATGCCCTATGAGCTCCACCTAAAGGAAAAATAGACTAACCAAGTTACATTAGTTAGTATATAACTGAAAATTGTGTGCAGTGTAGTGTGTTGCAGGATGGCTCAGTGGTTAGAGCACCAGACTCCGAAGCAGACGTGCCCAGGTTCAAGTCCTGTCCGCGGCAAATTCTGACCAGTACATAATGAGTTCCCAATAAGGACGAAACCGGTCTACTGGATGAATTGCCTTTTCTACACTACACAATTCTTAGTTTATAATGGCATATGTAAGTAATTAATGGGTCAGGTGTTTATATCAAGACCGCAACCTTGATTATAATAATTGTTATCACCACCCGCGCAACCAATGTTCGATTAGTTCTTTCACTTTTACTTAAATTAGTTTCCAAAACTGATTCATAAAATTTGCGCTTCATTCCATTAGTTAGTAATGTTTTTTGAAATCCAGCCCGCTTATTTTTCTGTGGCTGTTTGATACGTTATTTTATCCCTCGATCTAACTTCAATAGATTCTTTGATCCTTCTTGTCGATCTATTACGATCATATGGTAATATGCGTCTACAACGCTATCAGTTAATTCAATATCTCGTCCCTATTGTATGGCATGCAAGATCTGAACTATTAACATGTCCATGTATGGAAGCAGTTCTATTTTCTTCTCTTCTTACATTAATTGGACACATGATTCCATCCATATACATGAAATCACCATCTTATATGAAATATCATCCACATATGATATAAACATGAAGAGAATATGATGTACATAACGGTTCGATACATTCATCTTCGTTTGGAAACTTAGTGCCTAAGTTAAAGGATTACTTTAAAATGGTTCTCGAATTTTATTTCTATGCTATCGATTTTATTTTCCTGATTAGTTTGAGGTCTAGTATTACCATGACCAAATTATCTTCTTTTGTTCTATTTGAATTAACGTACTACTAATAATGATTAAATTTACATATGAAACTCGTTGTTGTTCGTTCTTTTACCTTATGGAAGGTACACATTACCACTGAATATTTATCGCAGTCAAACAATTCAACCTACCTTCACCTTATTTATTTTAAACTGAAAACTCTAATTGTCATGGGTTTAAAAGATCGTTGTTCCGTCTATACAGACGATTTTCTTTTAAAGTAAGGAGTATACCAGAGAAAGTATCTTTCTTATAAACGTCTCTTTCGAAATTCCTACTACTTCTAATTAATTTGACATCCAGAAATGGTAACTCACCACACGATTCCTTCTTAATGGTCAATTTCAGTTCGCTCACTTGATTGGCTATGCTTTACAAATATATCATTTCATTCTCTACATGGTTTCAAATAACTAATATGTTATCCAAGAATCGTAGATACAAATTTGAGATTTAGGGGTGTTATATCTGAGAGGTTTTTCTCCATGTAATGCAAGAAGATATTTGCTATCGGACTGACAGAGATCGTCTCATTGGAACGCCCATAATTTGCTCATAAAATTCCTTCCAAATTAGAAACTAAGTAGAAGTGAAGCATGTGCTCATCCTCTCCATAATATGTCTTATCGTCATTATACTTTCTAATAATGTTATATATTGATCAACCAGGAAACACTATAAATATTCCGGTGCTATCTGTTTTGGCCAAATTTTGTATATCGACACCACATCTAAGCTTGCCAACTTATTGTTTTCCTTTTATTCACAATTATCAACAATCTCACCAAATAGTATAAATTGATCAATGTGTGGTCTAAGAAGTACTAATATTTCCTTATTCTGTGACTTCAAATCTTCAAAATTTTATATGTTGGAGAGTGTTGGACATTTAAAAACCTCCCAAAGTACTGCCTGGTTTATCAACCTCTAGTACAGCGTACACTCTGGGAGAAATTCTACCTCTTTTTATGAGAGTATTACCATGTGTTCGAACCACTCATGCAGAGCTATACAAAAGCCAAAAGTGACTAATGTTTCACTGCCATATAATCACATAAGTGGTTCATGCTTATATGTTGACAGTAAAAGAACACCAGGTCGCCCATTCCTAGTGATGGTTTGTATTCGGAGTTTTTCTTCTCTTAGATAGACTGCCAACCATGGCTGATGAGCACAATCTGCCCATATGCCAGTGGCCAAAGTTTCCTTCAACAGCCGAAAATTGCCCTTCGCGTCTGACACACTTGCTCTCATTCCGTCAGTGCACATTTAACAATAAAAGTTGCCGCGCAGTTAGACATAACTCGTGGCTTCACATGAAACAAGATGATGGCTGTGTCCCTTTTAGACCCGGCAAGGATCAAGCTACCATTCCTGGACTGACTAGCTTCTTCCCGCCGGTCGTCAGGCCGGAATTTCTATGGCTACGGGCCATATTATCGATAAACAATTTCACTTTTCTAATTAATTTATTAATTAAGTCTCTATTTCTTTTAGTGTATATCTATAAATTATCTAGTTCTCCAAAAATCTTATCATTATAATCGCATGGACTCGTCAGAAACGTCGATCTCCTTTGTCTGATTTCAAAAATATATTGTTTACTATCAACTCCTTTCGGAGACACTCCCTTACTCTCTAATTAAGTAGTAGATAATAAATAGAGTGATGATAAAATTAAATAAGTCAATTTAGCTGACTTTACATACTTAATAAACACATAGGGTTTTATGTGCAAAAATAATTTCACGTATATTTCAGCGTGAGCATATATTGGCTTTGCCTATGACTAATCAAATTGATTGGCTCTAAGAGACTTAACGTTAAATCTGTAAATGAATAAATATATTAACATAAAACTATACCTAAGATGGTAAAGCGAAATAACTTAACTTATTAATTGATACGGAGTTTCTCAGTTAATGAGAAATCTAGGCAGTTAACTGAAAGCTTACACCGAAAGTTTCACTATCTGGTGTTCAAGTGAAGTAGGTTCTGACAGACCGAGGGTCGGCATTAACAGAGCCCTGGATATACAACTCAAGCGTTGGAGTTTAGTGTGCTTTCAAAATATATTTTTAGATAACTTTCTATTCTATAAGAAATAATTTCTCTTTTTAAAAGTAGAACGTTGCAGATTTTAAATTTACAGTTAATCCAGAATACGACTAGCGTTAATTTCTAGCGAACGTTTGGTTTTTATAATCGGTACGACTGCACACCAAATGTGCCATTCTTTCGAATTTCAAGTCTGCAAACTAGATTTTAATCAGAGAAAATGTTCTATTGAGGATAATGTGCATGCAAACACATGTTGTTCATTGTCATGCAGAAACCATGAAACCTCGGAAAGCTATATTATATTAAAGTAAAATTAAGGTATTTTTAAATACATAAACCGCTAGTAAATACTAAGCATAGAATAAGTGAATGAACAGAATGAATAGATCGGGATTCCCATTTAATGGCAGGAAAATCATCCATTACGCTTTCCATTTTATACATTTTTATATTCACAAATTTATGTCATTTTGTCCAATCTTATCTTATTATGACAAGTAAGAAAGGGCTGTTTTGAGTTTCAGGTGAAAAGCGACAACTATGAGGATCTACATGAAGGAATATTTTACGTGTAAATTAACTTTGTTTGCTACGTTTGGCTTCGATGGTCAATGGGATGAATTGTATCACTTCGAACAAAATAATTTCGGAATCTAATTCCGGTCACGGATATTCTAATCAATACAGTTGTGTATCCATTAAGAAAGAAGCTGGTCTAAACGATGGATTAAATTTTGGTTTCATGTTTATCTGTTTTAAAATAGAAATATTAAAAAGTCTACAGCAATTGTGGAAATAAACATTAGTAGTTATTCCTATTCCTCTCGTGGTTCGCGATTCCAGAAAAAATCGATTTAACTTGGACGGTTTCATTTTCTTTCTTTGTATTTAAAGTGTTACAACGAGTCTTTCATTTAAGTAAATATTCTTTCTGTTAAATCATTACTTAAAGCAAAGTGAATTACCTTGACTGCCCGATATGTTCCACGCATAATCTTAGTTTTGCTGGCAACGTGAAGGCATAGTTTTCATAGCCAGCTACTCGTATTAACAAATTCAGTGTAAATTTTACCTTTCGGGCCAACAGACTCGCAAATTCCTAGTGATTCAGTTTCAATGCGAATCAAAAATGGAATGGTGAAAAAACGTATTCGTGATCAGCTGGTAAACATTAGAATTGACGCTATATATTAATACCAGAATAATAAGCAGCGTCGAGAAAACAGACACAACCATAGTGCTTAAATAGATTATCCAAATTTAATAAGTTTTAAAATTCTTTACACTAGGTAAATAGGTCTACGACCTACATAAGTAAACTGATTTCGTCATGTACAGTTTGTACTTATCCAGTATTTAAGGATTTTCCAAGGAATCTGTCATTGCAGTCAAATGTCCAATGTTCAGTTATGTTTTTATAAATTTAAATCAAATCCACATTTACAACTTTGGCGACATCTTCATGTTTATAATTGGCAACCTCGTCAGCACAGTTATGGGTATCCATTAATATGCTTGAAACAAATGAGTATCTTATTCTAGGAGAAAACATTTGAAGATGCTGGCAAATGCTGAAAATTCACAATAATTACTATTGGATTTCCTGTTCTATGAACTTTCAATAACCACAAAACCTCAGACGGACTGTATCCCGTTGAATAGAAAATTAACAAGCATCAAGTCAAATTAGCTAGATATTATGCTAATTGCACAAATTTATATTGCAACTTATCAGTAGGCTCTTGTGCATTATGTGTTGCGTACCTAGTGGAAAAAAGTTTAAATAAGGCAAGAAGAATAAACCAAAATCAGCATAAACGAAAGGAACAATCTCATTTAAACATGCGTTTCATGCTAACTGGCGACTCATCAAGAGCAACCGTTATTACGCCCTAATCCCACTGTATATTTGGGGGGAGGGGGGGAACGTGTACCAACTAAACGGTCAACCTCTAAAACGAATGTGTAAACCTGCGCTAGTGGAGCTAACTTTGCATAAATTATTCGAAAATGCAACTTCAAATCCAACTCAATATATATGCCATTTTAATGGCCTCTATCAAAATTAAATGTGTGAAGAATTTTTGTGTTGTTATTTGTGTAATGCATCTACCTCAAATAATTTTAACTGATTATTGATAATGCATACTGATGCTAGATTAACAAACTTTTTCCTAGTTTAAACTAATATTTTTCGTTTATCTTCGATCTAATAATAAATAGATAATTCAAAATTTTAAATATCTCATATTTCAAATATTTTTCATATCATTATTCGACAGCATTTGAGTACATAATTCGTTATAACGCATAAATCAGTAAACTAGCTTTACTTTTTTGTTTAAACAAACAGCTGTTAGTACCATGGACTTTTTCGGTACTATAATGTTGGCTTCGGATACTGACACAATAGCCATAGTATTGGTATCCTTTACAGGCTCGGTATATACTTTATATTGAGTGAGTTGGCGTTGAAGTTGCATTGTCGAGACTTTATATGATGTTAGCTTCACTTCTGCAGGTTTACACATTCGTCTAGGAGATTTTACCGTCCTAATCCCACATTCCTCACCCAAATATATAGTGGGTAAAGGGCGTAATACCGGCTCCAACTGATGAGCCGCTAGTAAGCAAGAAATGAATGCTCATGAGATTATAATTTCCGTTCGTGCTGTCTTTGGTTTGTCCTTCTGGTCATAATTGAACTAATTTGTTAC
>JAQBSW010014215.1:0-12096 GCA_029291075.1 Eudiplozoon nipponicum
AACACATTCTAGATATAGTCAAATTCAAAACCAGTCGACGATAGTGGACTTCACCTTATCACTTCATAAACAAAACATGGCAAAGTAAACTTCAAGACAATGCGACACCTGCATTACAGTTTCCTTGTGATTTTCAATTTTCACTTAAGAAATAAGAACAAACAGAGCTGTTAACCCTATCGTGAAAATGCAACACAATTTAAAAGGTGATGTCCCTACTATAAATATGCAAAAAGACCGCAACACACCCTGATTCGTCACAATATCGTACAAACAAACCGGTCTTATACTACAAATCTGGGAGGTTGACTTTAATCATTTTTTCCATGTCATGAAAAGAAAAAGAATTTATGTATAAGCAACATTTAAAAAAACTAAACATAGAGCAACAAAGAATTTGCATAAAATACAATTAAATGAATACTAGTTGCGCGGGCGGTGATAACATATTTGAATCATAGTTTCGATCTTGATATAAACACCACTCCCATTATATACATAAATTTTTCAGTATAAACTAAGAAGTGTATAATGTAGAAAAGGAAATTTATCCAGCAAAATGGTTTCGTCATTCTTGAGAACTCTTCACGTGCTGTCCAGTATTTGCCGCGGACACGGCTCGAACCCGGGCACGTCTGTTTCTGAATCTAATGGTCTAACCACTGATCCACCCTGCCACACGTTAGACACAATTTTTAGTTATGTACTAATTCATGTTTATTGATTAGCATTTCCTTCATGTGAAGCCCATATGGCACCTCTTTTTACCTGAAGTTCCTCCTAGCCACTCCAAATCTGTAATTATAGAATAGAAACCACACTACTTGGGTAGTGGTATTCAACTGAAAATTTATAAAATTAAGCAAACATTGGATCTTCCCGTCGAAAGAGACGTCATATAGACTCTACCTGAAAGAGAGGCTCACAAAGAACGATTAGTGGGTATATGACTAAAAATGTGTGGAGCATGTGGCAACAGACATTGGATTTTATTCTATAGGTACAAGCAGAAGTTTTAAGGTTCCAGGCCTATCCTCGACAGTTGGAGAGTTAGCAATAAGTATGAAACAGTGCCAGGTGAGTTGCTGCTAGTATACAATACTTATTTTATGCCTATATATGCCTCTATATACATATGTAGAACTAGTGTTTAAAACAAGATCGCAAAATTAATTTAATTATATGTTCGTTTAATTATATAAATGTTCAATTGAATACCACTTCCCCAGATAGCATGCTGTCTGTTCTATAATGACAGATTTTGGCAGGCTAGTTGGAACTTTAGATCTAAAGAGATCCTATATAGGTTCAACCTGAAGGAAAGGCTACCCAATAAACATGAGTCAATATATGACTAAAAATTGTATGTAGCGTGCTGCAGGGTGACTTAGTGGTTAGAGAAATATAAGCAGCCGTGCCCAGGTTCGATTCCTTTCCGCGGCATATTTTGGATACTACGTTAATAGTTACCAATAAGGACGAAACCGGTCTGCTGGATGACATTCTTTTTCTATATTATACTCTACTTACTTTATACTGATATATGCGTGCATATAATATTACTGGTGTTTACATCAAGATCGCAAACTTGAAGTAAATTTAGAAGACAACTGTTTTAGCACAACTGAAGTTACTTGTATCAGCAAAATGTGTGGCAGGATAGCTCAGTAGTTAGAGCACCAGATTCCGAAGCAGACTTGCCCAGGTTCGTATCCTGTCCGCGGCAAATTCTGGCCAGTACATGAAGAGTTCCCAATAAGGACGAAACCGGTCTACTGGATGAATTGCCTTTTATACATTATACAATTCTTAGTTTATACTGACATGTAAGTAATTAATGGGTCAGGTGTTTATATCGAGACCGCAACCTTGATTACAATAATTGTTATCACCACCCGCGCAACCAATGTTCGTTTAATTATATAAATGTGTTACCTGTTGCTGTTGATTTTGTTGCTGTTGCTTTTGTTTAGCGGCTGCTGCTGTACCTCTGGTTGTGATCCCGCTTCTGGATTGCTCAGCACCGCCAGCTCCCGAAGCAACCGCATTACTCGGTGGCACCAGAGAAACGGCATACGGATCAGCTCCCTGACTAGCAACATCCTCTTTCTGGCGATAATAATCTTGCGTTGGTTCAACAACAATCCGATGTACACGACACTGACGACAGTTTATTGGCAGAATACGCAAAGCCTGTAACGGCATCCCGACTGTTTGGCCAATAGATGAATTGTGGACAGGCCAAATAGTCATTTGTGTAAAACCGACAAGACATCGTTGTTCAAAGTCGATCTGTGTGATACACAATGCCTGATGAGAAAGACGGTAAGGTCGGCTAACAGGCATTTTTTGTTTCACTCATTTAAGGAATGGCTTTAAAAAAGTTGTAAAATTTAAAATGTCCGTTATTGTTACTCAAAAATATAATAAAAATTATTATGGCTATTTAAGAAAGGAATAAGCATCGTTTTGGAGTGTTCTTTTAATTGTCTGAAGAAGAAACATATGGCAATTTACGCCAATAAAAATAAGAAGGCATTATATAATTATATTAGACCATTTAACTTACCCCTATACAGACTTATGAAACATCGATGAAAAAGTTTGCTTATTGTAATTTCATCTTTAACAGTTGCAGCATAAACTAATCAATTTCCAGGTAGATATCCTAATTGTCACAATTATAAGACGTTCTGAGGGCTCATATTTTAACACGGCCTATACATTTACGATAAGCATTTCAAGTAGCCTCTGTCAACCAACCTTCTGATCTTGGCACACACGAGGCGGGACTGCTTTTAAAAAAACAGGAAAGGGAAAGGAAGCGTTAACTGGCGCCTTGAGAACAGATATTGCAGACAGGCTGTTATACGTTAGCCTTGAACAAGAGACAATTCAAGTACAGGAAATTTTAAAATTAAAACTGAGTCAATATACTTTTCAGTCTAAGAGAAGAACAATCCCAAATCGAAATAATCTATCCACATCACGAATGGGCGACTGTTCTTTTCGAACCAACAAACAACCAATATTTATACAGAAAATAATGATTACATACTGCATCAGACGGTGTGCAGTATAAAAAATAAGGCCTTCTCTGGTAAGCTTCGCAGAATGGAGATGTACAAAGAAGCCATTGTACATGAGGCTGAACTTTTGGCACTACGGAATTATGCAAAAGCTGGAATGTCAGCTCACGCTCAACAACGTCATCATCCTGCACAGTCATACGAATGCCAAAATTGACTAATTTTTTACTGCCATATAGCCATGAGAATTGCGAGAAAGATATAATAACGAAAAAAATAATTTAGACAAATTACTAGCGAGATTTACGATAAAGAGAGAGAAAGAGTACCTAATCACTATGAATATATTCATCAAGATAACTCACAGAATTGAGGCAAACTAAAATTCTACACAACACCATTCTGGCCAAGTCAGCAACGTCAGCAATACAATTTCCTTGCGGCTTTTACTGTATCACGTCATAAAGAAACCAAACCTTGCAGCTAACTTTGCCCTACTAAGAAAAAAATTTACGAAGATGATTCTACTAGACATCTGCAACAAGATCGCCACTGAGCTGGATGCGACGCCATATAGCTAAGGGTGTCTAACCAAGAAATACGATGTGCATATGGACCCCATACTGGCAGACAAGTGTGTACTATAATACCCAATTTGGATGTAAGTGACTTCAATTGTTTCTGCAATGTGAAAACTTACCCACCTTTTTTCCTACGCCAATCTGTTGCTGAATAAAAGAACGGAGCTCTACGAGACAATCGAAATGAGGGAATACGCAAAAAGTGACCGAGCCGACGAAGTTGATTGAGCTTTATTTGTTTTTTTAACAAGGAGCACTTGTTGGTAGATTTAAAAAATACGTTTACGGATGTCAACGTTGGTTATTCGTTGTTGAAAATCAGCATGTGCTATGATTCTAAAACAACGATCGTTTATTTTCTGTAAGCTTCTAAAATCATCAACTCTAAAGGGCCAAGTTTCACTAGTTTTTAGTAAAACTGCGCGTGCAGATGCATTGTAAACATGACCTATATGGAAGAGTGAAATACTCGTGTTTCTCCATTAATGGCGAAGGTTCCAGAAAGCTACTCTAGCTTTTGCGTTTCTCATTCTCACCTCGATAGAAATTTTGACTAAGTTACTCATAGTGCTCGCAAGATATGTAAATCTGTCAACTATGTTTAGATCTTTAGTCTTCAGTCGCAGAGATGGAGGGAGTGGTGGGTGATCCCGTAAACGCGTCTTACATTTAGAGGGTGCGAAGATCATAGCAAGAGACAGAACAAAGTCTGCTAATCTATTCAAGGTAGCTTGAGCAGCATATCGATTGTCAAATAATAGTACTATATCGTCTGCATAGTTAAGACCGACTAGTTTACCGCCCGGGAAAGCTTCAATACCTGCATCCTGAATATACGGAAATGTTTTTTTCATAATAGCATTGATACGAGACGACGTTAACCATGCGGACGGGACTATGGCATGACAATTAGGCTATATTCTTCTGAGGAAGCGAGAATGTACAACGGATGCTCTACTGGTTCAATCACTAGATTTAACTGTACTGGTTACTAATCGAATCAGATTTAAATTTCGGGCAATGCGGCCGCTTGAGCACTTAAAACGGAAAAAGTGAAGTACGCTATAACCGACACCCATGCTCTTGCTACACAACATGTACATACATCCGACAACGCACCACCCGTGATCCTTTGAATTGATACCACGGTATTTGGCATGATTGCCAGAAACCCAGTTGGATTGGGAACAACATAGTATTCTTCCGAATAGTTTGAACTGATTTCTGTACCTATCGAAAACATAGAAATGCAACCAAGACTTCCGTTCTCATGAATTACCAGTTTCACTTTGCACTGAAGAGTTAATAGCATCTATTTAGTATTAAAGAGATTCAGGATAATACAGTTAAAGCAACATGCAGGAATATTATGACCGCACTACTTTAGGTTTCAATCACTTCTGGAAACATTTTTTTGCAACTGAATTAAAAATACTTGCATGGTTAGGATATTTTCATCCTTGGAAACTCGAAGTCCGACAGCGAAATATACGATTTAATATACGGTAAATCGTTTCAGTAGTGAATAGAATCCACTCCAAATGTTCGCGATTCAAAGAAAGCCTGATAAATAAGTTATTCGAAAAAGAAGATTACTATGCTAAATTACTTCTCTGATTCTTCAGATGGTATTTAAAGATGGGATGGTCCCATTGAATAGACTGCTTCTAACAAACTTGTTTGTCCATGAAAAAGCAATTTAAATCAAATAAAACCAACCATTTTATACTAATGAAAGTTTCAAACTTAATCAAGACAAACATCCATCGCAATTTATTCATTACATACAAATTTCTTAACAAATTAAAATAAATATTGGTTGCGATCTTGATATAAACACCTGCCCATTTATGTACACATATTTTTCTGTATAAACTAAGTATTGTATAGTGTAGTAACCACAAGTCATCCAGAAGACTATTTCCGTCCTTATTTGGAACTCATCACATATTGTTCAGAATTTGCTGCGAACAGGGCTCGACCCTGGGCACATCTACGTCGGAATGTGGTGCTCTAACCACTTAGCCACCATGCAGCACACTACAAATTTTCAGTTGTAAGAAAACTGTTTCTTGTACCCGTAGCCATAGAAATTCCGGCCTAACGACCGACGGGCCCAAGCTAGTCAAATCAGGAATGGTAGCATGAACCTTGCCGGGTCAAAAAGGGACACACCCAACATCACGTTTCCTGTGAAGCCTCGAGTTTAGTCTAAATGTTAAATGTGTAGTGACGGAATGAAAGCAAGCTTTCCAGACGTGAAGGGCAAGTTTCGGTTGCTGAAGGAAACTTTGGCCACCGGCATCTGGGCAGATAGTGCTCATCAGCCTTGGTTAGCAGACTACCTAGGAGAAGGATAACTCCGAATACAAACAATAATTGGAAATGTGCGAACTATTGTTCTTTTACAGTCTACATATAACCATGAAAATACAAATTAAAATGAATACATACCGTATCAGTCGTCGCACAGTATAAAAAGGGTCGCCTTATCTGCTAAGCCGCGCAGGGTGGATAAGCGAAATCGGGCTACTGCAGGCACCTCTATCTCCGATTCTGATTCCTCTCCTTCCCTTTCCTCTTCTCAATCTAACAATAACACTATTTTAGATACTATGAATATGGTTAATGTTGATCACATCACTCAGCCGAACTTCGGGTTGTCAAATATCGAAAATAGTTTAAGCAGACTATCATTCATTAAACCTAGGTAAGGTTTTAACATAGGCGCATTTAATGTGCAATCACTAAAACAAATTATACAAAAGGAAGCTCTCGCAGTCGATAAATTAAAAGTCGACATATGTTGAGTATCTGAAACTAGAATACGGGATCCTACGTTCATTACAGAAATGATTGCACCATTCCCTATCTACGCGTTATTGGCTTCGAAAATCTGGTTCTACAGAGTTTTCTCAAACAGGTAAATGAGGCGTTGGTATTGTCCTTAGCACACGAGCTGAAGTTTGCTTAATTGAGTGGATCCCTTGATATGATTCTTTATTTGTACACACATTTATATTCACACCGTTCGTATACTAACATGTTTTGCTTTGTCTTTTAGCATGTATATCTGCATTATATGATGAATAAAGCCTAATATTTTAGGCGACTCTTTCTTCTGATTTTCGACTCTATCTGCCCGTTTGCTGTGCTTGTTACTGTGATTCAGAACAATTTATTCATCATATAACCCAATCATGGAACGCCTACTCAGACCAGAAAGATTTGATGTTGAACCTAGTGCACCAGATGCAGCAAAACAATGGAATCATTGGTATCGTACATTCTGTGGTCTCCTAAAATCAGTCGAATCCATGAATCCGGATAAATTAGACACTCTTATTTCCTACGTCTCTCCTAACGTATATGAACACATCGTTGACTGTGATACGTATGATAATGCTATCAAAACTCTAATGAAGTCTTTGTTCGTCATATACTCGCGACTACTAAACAAGAAAATGGACAAACATTGGATCAATTTGTTCAGATTCTGAAATCGTTAGCTAGGGAATGCAATTTCAAACCAACTACGGCCGAGGAAAATCGAGACGATGCTCTGCGCGATGCCTTCATTAATGGAATCCAGTCCAATTCAATCAGACAACGTCTCTTAGAACACAACTCACTTAATTTTCAAGCGGCTTTTGATCAAGCACGTGGTCTCGAAATGGCGGAAAAGCAATCATTATCATATCAAAACTGTTTGAATTCTGCACACACTGCAACGGTTCAGCCACTCTGTCCTTCATCAACCTCCGATAAATCTACAGATAATCTTGTTGCTGCTGTTAAACAAAAATGTGACTTTTGTGGGTACGATTATCATTTAAGATGGAAATGTCCGGCCAGAAACGCTTTCTGTAAAAGTTGTGGAAACAAAGGACATTTTCAAAAGGTATGCCGCTCTAAGAATCACCGCCCAGTGGTTTCGACGCTTCATCCTACCATATCTGCAACTGTATTAGCTGCTGCTCCTGATTGTCTCACCAAATGTGTAATAAATCTAGAAGTCAATAACATAAATTGTCATGCTCTCTTTGATACAGGCAGTTCCTGTAGTTATGTTTCAGAAGCCTTCGTTTTGAAAAATAATTGGAAAATTCACTCCTCACGAGAAACAATAACCATGGCGTCTAGCTCATTATCGAGTCATACCAAAGGCCATTGTTTTGTGTCGATTCAATACAAATCATGTGTTTATAAAAATATCAAGCTATCTATACTTTCTGATCTTTGTACTGACGTACTCCTCGGTCATGACTTCCTTGGATTGCATAAAAGTGTAAATATCTCTTTTGGTGGTCATAAATCGTCATTCACCGTCTGTTTACTGAAACCTGCATCTGTTACGTCCCCGCCTCTTTTCCACCATTTAACTGCTAACTGGAGACCTATTGCTACGAAATCAAGAAGGTACAATCGAATGGATGAAATATTTATCCGGGATGAAATAAACAGATTAGTTTCTGATGGCATTATCGAACCTTCAACATCCCCGTGGAGAGCACAAGTTCTCGTGGTATCGAATGAGAATCACAAGAAGCGTATGGTTGTGGACTACAGCCAAACGGTCAACAAATTCACACTCTTAGACGCCTATCCTTTGCCAAAAATAGACCAAATGGCTGAAACCATTTCAAAATATCATATATTCAGCACTTTGGATCTCAAAAGCGCTTACCACCAAATACCTATCCAAGAACATGAAAAGGTATTTACTGCTTTCGAAGCGTGTGGACGCTTGTTTCAATTCCGTCGCATTCCCTTCGGAGTGACGAATGGTGTCTCATATTTCCAAAGAACTATGGATCATATAATCGCACAGGAACATCTCACAGATACATTTGTCTATGTGGACAATGTGACAGTTTGCGGGAGAGATACGCTTGAACACGAAACAAATCTCAACAAATTTCTTAATGCCGCTAAAAATATGGATTGACCTTAAATGAATCAAAGAGCATTTTCGCAGCTAAAGAAATTACTCTCCTTGGTTTTCAAATATCGAATGGAAAAATTAAACCTGATCCTGACCGATTAAAGCCTTTACAAGATCTCCCACCACCGTCGAATGTGCAATCGCAACAAAGAATTGTGGGATTTTTCGCTTATTATTCGCCGTGGATCTCCAACTTCTCCGATAAAATTCACTCACTCGTTCATAATCGAACTTTTCCTTTGCCCGTCTCTGTGAAACAAAATTTCGATGATCTTAAAAAAGAATTAGCCGTAGCAACTTTAGCTTCTATTCGTTGTGATATTCCGTTTGTCGTCGAAACCGATGCTTCGGACGTAGCTATTGCTGCCACTTTGAACCAAGATGGAAGACCTGTGGCGTTTTTCTCTCGGACGTTGACGCCATCTGAAAAACATCACTCAGCTGTTGAAAAAGAAGCCTATGCCGTGGTTGAAGCTATTCGAAAATGGAGGCATTTGCTTTTGGGTAATCATTTCAAACTTGTCACTGATCAAAGATCTGTTTCCTTTATTTTTGGCAATCAAAATCGGGGAAGGGTGAAGAACGATAAAATTTTGCGCTGGAAAATGGAATTATCACCTTACAGCTTCGATGTTGTCTATAGACCCGGAAAAGATAACAAAGCAGCAGATGCACTAAGTCGATCCTGTTGTGGTGCGCTTCTAAATGGACTGGATTTAAAACAAATACATGATTCTCTTTGTCATCCTGGAATTTCTCGTATGCTCCACTTTGTGAAATCTCGTAATTTACCATATTCTATTGATGAAATTCGAAAAATGACCTTGAGTTGTGAAGTGTGCTCTGAAATCAAGCCCAGATTTCCTTCGGCAATTCAAGGCCAATTAATCAAAGCTACCCAACTCGTAATCGTTATCTACTGACGGTCATCGATGAATATTCTCGATTTCCCTTTGCATTTGCTTGTCCTGACCTTAGCAGTCACACCGTCATACTTCACCTGTGTCAAATATTCGCAATGTTTGGGATGCCTTCGTACATTCACTCAGACAGAGGTTCTTCCTTCATGTCGACCGAGGTACAAAATTTTCTTCGGGAAAAAGGTATAGCTTCGAGTAGAACGACTCCTTATAATCCCAAAGGAAATGGACAGGTAGAAAGAATGAATGGTACCTTATGGAAATCGATCCTTCTCGCTCTCAGATCAAAAAGGCTTTCAGTTGAAAACTGGGAATGCGTGCTGCTGGACGCATTACATTCAATCCGTTCATTATTGTGCACATCTACCAACGAAACCCCTCACGAGCGTCTTTTTCGACACAATAGAAGGTCGACTTTTGGTACCACACTCCCAACCTGGCTTACTGTTCCTGGCAAAGTTTTACTCAAGAAGAATGCTAGAGTTTCTAAATATGACCCCTCTGTGGAAGAAGTTGAACTAATTCATTGCAATCCTAACTATGCGCATGTTCGTTTTCCTGATGGAAGAGAAGATACAGTATCTATCCGTCAATTAGCCCCGAAAGGCTCCGACGCACTGATGAATGAAGCTGGAACTAATATGGGACTCTGTGAAAATGAACCGGTGTTGCTGATGAACAAACCTCCTATAATGACGATACCGATATTGATAATGTTAAGGCAAATGGTGAATCTACGGATAACTCAAATGCTCGTGACCTATCAGAGAATCTCGAAAACCTTATCAATCAACAACAACGTGTTCATCCTTATAACTTACGAAGTGGAAATGTTTAAATACTATGTTTTCTCAATCCTCTTTGAATTGTTACTATAACAGTCTTGTTCCGACTCTGACGCTACGCTACAAATCGCAGTGGAGGAGAATGATATGATTGTTTATTTGTACACACATTTATATTCACACCGTTCGTATACTAACATGTTTTGCTTTGTCTTTTAGCATGTATATCTGCATTATATGATGAATAAAGCCTAATATTTTAGGCGACTCCTTCTTCTGATTTTCGACTCTATCTGCCCGTTTGCTGCGCTTGTTACTGTGATTCAGAACATCCCTTTAAGTAGTCGACTCTGTGCGGAACGTTTAAATAAAGCATCTAAAATCAAAGCAAATACCGTAATCAACATTGCCTTTTCGTTGTATTTGCACATGCTCCTACCGATTGTAGCAAGGACCAAAGAAAGGACGCCTTTTAGTCCGAACTTAGCTCTACTCGGTAGAGCACGGAATTAAGATATAGGCTTGGTTATGCGTTACATGAATGCTCCAGTTTTGGCACTTAAATAACACAGAACTTCGTTTATATGGAAGATAAAATAATAAATAAGAATATACCCCAAATTCATGTAGGCAAACTCGAACAACCATCCTTCCAACAAAAATATTAAGACATTCTAAATTTTAAGCTAGCTATGGTTCTTGATGGCGAAAATCCGAAGGTACTTGGTCCAAGATAAGTTACACTAGCATAATGCAAGTACTACTATATGTGGCTTGTCAGGCCCCCTAGAAATAAGTATTGACTCCCTGTAAAATCTATGAAGATACTCAAAACAAAACGCTAAATTTCACCTGGCTGGGCTCTTAAAAATACCCGCCAACATCAGTCTTATTTCATACTTTGTCAAAGAGTGATGTGCCCAAAAAATATGTTAATATCATACCGCTCTCTCCACATATACTTCTGGTTGCATTAAGGTCTACAATGAAGTAACTTATAACTTTACAACCGGCTGTGGTGTACGTAAAGGTTGTCCACATTCCCAATTTTTAAGATTTTGTAATCGGTGATACCATGAACAAACTCTTCCACACATAAATACTGTTTGTTGCGGAGAACTAATATATACTCAAGTATGTATTAGGTGTTGCGAACCTAGTAACAAATTAGTTCAGTTGTGACCAGAAGGATAAACCAAAAGGCAGCATGAACGGAAAGTATAATCTCATGCACATTCGTTTCGTGCTTACTAGTGACTCATCAGTAGGAGCCGGTATTACACCCTTTAACCACTATATATTGTCACGTTAGAAGTACACAGTACTTCTACTATTATTAAATTAATCACGTAATCTAATCTTAAGTTCAGGGACAATAACAATTTAGTTCAAGATATTGTAGGCATGAAATTAATAGATGTAGAAGAGAAAACCAGCTTATCAGATTCAAATATATGTATTAAGACTGAATCCTACTTGGCATCTATTGGGTTCTCATTATCTAATAGGGTTAGAGCCTCTAAACTACTGTAGAAGAAGATATTTCCTCCGACATAAAAGTCTTAATTTTGTCAGGACACTGTTTACATATTGTTTTACTAACGTAGTACTAAGAAAGACATTTCTATAAACAATGTTAAATTATTATTAGTAAACCAATAACGATGTTAACTATGTAAGAATTGTTTATTAATCAGTTTTGAGTTGTCTGTTCTGTGTGCTGGACGCACAATGATCTCTGTTAACTTGTAACAACTTTCATTTTGATTTAGCAATGTGTTACAACGAGATCAGGTTATTTATTTGCGTGTATTATTTGCTGTGATTAACATGGAG